>UXSR01005255.1:0-107928 GCA_900604375.1 Mesocestoides corti | reverse complement strand
TGACATGCATTTAAAGCGCAAGTTTAAAAGAAGCAAATACAGGAGATTCCAAAAGGAATAGTCTGATACGACATCAGGGGGAAACAGTTGCGTTCCAAGCAGTGTCAATCAACACAAAACACATCAACAGAGCCTGATTTCACCAAATTTGGTGACGTCATTAATCTGGCGAAGATGCACGTGGGCTGTGCATTTTGAGCTACCACCAAGATAAACAGACGATCAATGCATAACTTCATTGTCAACAACTAACGAAATTGTGCTGTGAGAAACCATCAATGAAAGCAGTAGGTAACGGTCAAAATAATGCCAGGCCTGATGCACAGTTGGTAAGTCGGAGGTAGGTTGGGTAGTGATATCGAGTCTGCCAAATGGCCCGGACCTTGCACCATCACACTACCAGTTATATCCTAGATCGTGACACTGTTTCAATGGTAGAGTCTTCACTAACAACGATGACCTGAAGTCGCAATCAGACTTCTTGCTAGTAAACCGGACTTTTTGCAAGAGCGAAATCATGAAGCTTCGAAAAAACGGCAATATTTTCGTGTTAACCCGTTAAAAAGAGCAAAGCATTGAAAACTCACTCGGAGTACTTCACTAGATGCCTTGCGAACTAATACTTACTGGTCCAAAAACACTCGATTATAGATCGGACCGTTAGGAAACTGAAAAATCCCACTCACCCATGAATCCTTGCAAAGTATTTTGAAAACTCACCTGTTCAAAGCCCTTAAGCCCACGTGCCTTTCCTCGTGCAGTGAGATCATCAAGGACCGCCTTGACTGCGGGTTTGTATTCACACAGCTGCTCCATGGACATTTTCTCCCCATGAATGACAAATACGGGCTCCGGAGCGTGTTCTCCTGCAGCATTCACGGTGACTCCGTTCTCTGAAGGGACGCGACCGTTGGAAAGCCCTCGTTTGGGGCTATTGCAATTCGGAACTTTGGAGTTGATATGATGCACAAGGGCCTCCACTTCAGGGACAACGATAGCGACGGGATAGGCCTGCTCAGTGTCACCATCCACAAAGACCTGGTTCACGAAGCGGCTCTCAACGTAGACCGATTCTATCTTTTCTGGAGCAACGTATTCTCCTTGAGATAGCTTGAATATGTGCTTGCATCTGTCCACAATTTTAATACTATTTTTCTAAAAGTAAAAGGCATTTAGTTATCGAAGTCTTCGATGCAACACACACGGGCGCGAGGTAACGCCTACAACGATGGGGGAACCCAAAATCAGACGTCCTGGCTGAGCACAAACGCGTGCCAAGTTACCACCTACATACACATGAAATGCTTGTGACTGCAACACTGGTGTCTATGTTTAGCAGCAGGATAATACATTTTCAAGACTTGAAGTGTCAAAAGTGAGAACGAAAACATTGCAGTTTTTCACGACGAACCCTATGTCGTCATTTAATAAGAAACACGAAGCGCAGTTTTTTTCTTGGTATCGAATGACAAGTCGTACGAATAATTAGGAGATGGATGGTTCGTTCGATGTTGCCTCCAGTGATAGCCTATAAATGCTGGTGAAACACCTTTTAACTTCAATTTTGATTGACGTCTCAGGGGTCAACGGTAGCGATCACCAAGAGGATGTCCCGAAAATCAATAGGGCTATTACTTCTCGACATTTGTCAAAGATGACCGTAATCACGGGACCATGACTTAATTGTGGTTTGTGCTCTTGTTTATGAAGCACCATTTTGTTAAACATAAATGTTAGTCAAATCACCTGGACCAAAAGATCTACAAAAATATTTGGGATTGGTAGGCTCAGGGCAAAACGAACAAATGCACGACTGATGAATTAACGGAGGAGTCGAGATTAAGACTTTAATAGCATGAACTACTTTAGTCAAGATTCCAAGGTTGGAAAAGCCTTTATCAGAAGTTGCGCCCCAATAGGCTAGACGAAAGTTAACTTGCAGCCTCTCACAATGCCCAAATTTTCTTAGTTCAAATGGAGCATTATTCGACATTCTTAATGGACAATACTAATTTTATACAGTAATTGGGGCAGAAATAACCGTTATTATCACCAAAATACGAAAGTACAATAAGTCTGTCATCGTCAATTCACAAGGCTTCCCTTAACCGTAAACACAGAGGAAACTCCAAAGTACAATTGCAAAAAAACTGTAGATTAAAACTACCTGCAACTTAAAAGACGGGCTGATGTACTATCACTGGTTGGGAAAAAGTGAAAAAGAGCGCCTTAAGAGTACTTAAACTGGCTTACTTCGGTCCAGATAGCCACATCTCCGGTCCGCATCCAGCCCTCAGGGTCAAAAAGCTGCGCAGTATTTTCGGGGTCTTTGTAGTAGCCTGTCGTGCAGCTTGGACCTTTGACACTCACCTACAAAGGTGATTGCAAGTATAAGTTTATAGTGGATTTACGGTTGAGTCCAGATGGATTGTCATTTTACATTCAGAATATTCAAGATAACTCTACGGAGAGGGACTGGCGGTGAAAACAGGACGGATAGACCTTGGCTATGAAGCGTCAACATAAGCAAGAACAGGTGAATTTGTCAATAAATTGGACTTTTGAGGTGTTTGTGGATAACCAGGTAATCGGTAAAATACGAAAAGACGCACCCCACGAAAAGTGGAGCAAACCAAGTGAATGCTTTGACATTGACCTGACTTGACGCAAATGAGTAAACAGATAACGCTTACCTCTCCTTTATTATCCCGTTCGGCTACAATGCCCATTGAGGGTATGTCTAACAGCTTTACTCTTAGGCCGGGTACAGGGGCCCCTGCATGGCCGCCATCAAGATCACTTGCGATCGCGGATGATAGGGAGCCTGCGGTCTCCGTTGAACCATAGCCTTCAAAAACCTGCCAAAAGAAAACTTGATTTAAGATAAACCTGACCCAACAAGTTCGTTTTTTATCTCCACAGAGCCCTACAGTCCGCAAATACCACACACTAGCCAGGCATATTTTGTTGGGAAAAGATTTACCGGGACAAAATTTACATCAACGAAAATTTTGTCCCGGTAAATCTTTTCCCAACAACTACAGGACTGTGTGTAGATCGGAGCCCCAGAAAACCCGAGAAATGCCCTCAAAGTGGTTCTCTACCACCCGAAAAATCCAGTTATGCTACGTAACTGCAACTTATAAAGCAGTACGAACATCGAGATCCTAGGATTAGTGATAAAACTATGTCCATCCATGAAGCTACCTAAACGGACCTAGAAGGGGAGCCATATAGGATGGAACTGCTAGTAGACAGCATTTGAGTCAACTGCTTGTTAAAATAAATACACACACTGAAAGCGATGGGGGATGCGTATCTACAGGCACCGCATATTTCCAACGAGGATCAAATGACAAAATTTGTGATGTGGGAATATTAAGTTAGTGATTAACACCGTGACACGTCGCTTTCATATTTCCGTAAGAAGAAGTAATTTTGTGCAAGAATTTATGGAAACCTCAGAAGAATTATTGGTGCTATTGAAAATGAATTGCGAAAAGCCGTTTTTTATAGCTTCACCGCTGTATGATGAAGCGATTTTCTCAGCCCTAAATGTATATCCATATCTCGTTTTCTTTTATCAAACTTGCTAGGATTAATAGATTTTTGTAAAGTGCAAATTTTTAAACAACTTTATCAAACAATTATGCTTTTAAATATTCTACATTGATACTAAGGAGTAAAGGTCACGGAGTGCAATTGATATGCATGAACTTCAATCCACACTGGAAGCCAGACCTAAGACTTGATACTACGGCATTTTTGAGTGCGATCATTCCTTTGATATGCTTGGTCACATACAGGCCTGGTATCGTCAGTGAACCACACACCAATAGAATTGGAATTAATGGATTCCAGATTTTGGAGCTATACGAGGTGCTCGCGACTCGCGAAAAAGCAGATCCTTACCCAACAGGAGAAAGCCGCACGTGCAAACCTTAGCACGTGAGTTGGAATAGGAGCCCCGCCGCATACGAGAACACGGATATTGCCGCCGACAAGGGCACGGATTTTGGAGAAAAAAAGTGCATCCCATATCGACTTCTTTGAAAGACGACCCCTAAAGGTAGAACAGCGACAAAAGAGAATGTCAAATGGTATTAATAAGAGTACTAACATGGAAACCTTTTGATATAGGAACCATTGCTGCTACAATTGCATAAAAGACTGAATATACGTCAAAATATTATTGGTCGTTTGAAATTGTTATTAGACTTAGAGTAATTTAATTACGTGGCGATTTGGAAAACTGAGCAGCGCTAGAGTAGCTAAACACAACATACATGTACAAACAATACAATAACAATGAAATATAGCAGGGTGCAAAACATTGAAGCCATTAGATGTATCGAAAAAGAGCCAAACTAATTCCTTCGATGAGTTTTAGGGATGTCTGTTAAAGAGCCGTAGTAAGTCCCATGATAAACAAATTGGTACAAAATATTGCCATTCAACTGTGTGGGTTTAAGTTCCTAATAAACATGGCGAATAACACCAAAAGGGGAAAATTAGCTGCTACTTCGTGTAATTAAACCCAAAATACTGCCTCAGGTGAGATTACACACACAAGGAAAGCCAGCAAGCCAGGAGATGGGGTCAATACGGAAACTCACTTATTGACCTCACTGAGTTTGGCTGACAAAGCCTTGTTAAACAGCCACTGTTTGAAGTCGGAGTTGCCGATCTTCTGAAGAACGCCTTCGTAAATTCGCAACAGCACGCGAGGTACCGTAGTTAGGACGGTCGGCTTCAAGACTCGAGCGTCGTCGAAGAGCAGACGGGGTTCACCGGAGTAAAATCCGATCCTGGCCCGATTAAAAATTGCAAGAAGCTAAAGGGAACAGAGGAGTGCCACTACACAATATGCTGAGCTTGAAGGAGCAACAAAATTCCCAACAATCACTTCTTGCTTACATACTTATGAAGTCAGTAATATGCTAAATTTACCATGGTCTGAAGGTGGCCCTGATTTCTCAAGACGATCAAAGTTCGGAGTTGCGATTGCAGAAAAAAATGTTAACTTTAGGCTATACCCGATCACCTAGTTTTTACTTTTCGCCACAGACAGGTGGCAGGAGAAATTGGTGATGTTCTGAAAGCCAGCTGAACTATTTTGGGTGCACAAACCTCTACACATTTGTCAGGCCGCGTAATTTCGCCCCGGGCATGATCCTCTAAGACCGGAGTTGTTGTAAATAATGACTTAACTGGGGGTAGTTCACTTTGATTATCAAAGAATAAGTGAAGTCAAAATTTACGTTGCAAACTTGATTCCATAGATGAAATCAAGCCACACGTTATGAATGTATGGATTTAAAAAAATGAATGCTTAATAGTGTTCACATTACAATGACATCCAACGACAACGGCTCATGAGCGTGTTAACCAAAATACTACTTATTTGGACAAACGTGTTAAGCACATTCCGCAACGAAAAGGCCAACATATTGCAAGGGAAATTAGTGGTTATTGGTTTTTTTTTAAAGAGCTTTTGAGACTTAAATATAGCCATGCACTTTTTTCAGCATTCAAGGAAAAATAGTCTACTGATAAAAAATTCCAATGTTTGCGTTGTTTACTAAATGCAAGAAACGGAATTGTCTAGATTGTTGGCGTGTGAGACGTTCGCCAAAATTACAATGATACCCTACAGAACCTTTCCGAACGGCATGATGACTTAGTCACATCGTTGGATAACTTCTGACTCGTTTGGAAACAATTAACGAAATTGCCGATCCAAGGCAAACGCAATTAGCTGAAGACTAAGGTCATGCGGATACACGCAAAAAAACAGGCTAGTGCAACGAGTTCAATTAAGTAGAGTTGGAAGCACCCAAAACCTTATCCCCTGCAAAAAATTGATGTCAAAATATTTAGCAATTAGATCCACTTCGCAAAAGACACGGTGCAACTTACTAAGAACATTTGTTCAAATATATGCGCCATGGGAAGGTAGGAGAGATAGATGTCATCCTCGGACATAATCTGAAAGTGAAGATGACAATTTCAGAGTACACACAGATGACACTTGGTGACTTTTAGGCACATTAATCAATTGCTGTGATCAGACCGAGATGAAAGCACAACTGAGATCTAATCTTCTCTAGTTGCCAGAAAGCGCAGTTCAAAATTCATCAAGACCGCAAGGGTATCGCATTTGAAGAACTAACTCCAATAGTAAAGCGTCAAAGCACCGGATTGCTTCAGGATTCGATGCCTGGTTATCGAGAGGGGTCGAAACCATCAAACCCCTCTGATAAACACTGATTTCGTAAAGCGAACGGAGAAGGCGCAAGGCGGTATTAAGTACTGCGAGACCACTCTTGATAACACGTTTAAAAGCCGAAGTGAAAGGCTGTCGGAGGAGCATCTGCAAGCCACTTACCTTATACGCTGTACATCGTTCAATGTGCGGAAGGGAGACAACTAAATAATTCGAAGAAACAGAGCCTTTGCTGCACACTTACTGATCAAAACGAACGCGTGGATTGTAAGATAATCAACACAGGAAGGCTGTTCAAGTACATAAAACGACAATTTACGAAAATGAAAGTGCAGGTTTCCACAGCCTATTATTACGTAGTTAGATTAGGCCAAGGTCCCAGCCATCGTTCGATTAATCCGACAACCGCTCTTACCTGACGTCAACTGTTTAATTACTCATGTACCACATGGGGAGCAGAACTCTTACCAAATTACAGCCAAGAGGCTACATTGGACAATCAGTAACTGAAGAATGCAAACAGAAGTCCGAAGGGTTAGGAGTGAACGTCACTAAATTTCTCTCGTTACACGCACAACTTTCGTGATTTTCAGGAATAAAGGTGGCTCGATAGCGCCAAAAGTTTTCGCTAGTTTATTTGGAAGGGACCAAAACATGACGATATCCGAACGGTTGTAACAAAATAAAATTTCGGTGAAAACACTACGCTCAGCCATTAACACTACTTTTTTGGTCCGATTCTGTACGACAATGAACCTCGATTCAACTTCTGATCGGATAATATGCCCGAGTTGTTTAGTGTTCCTCACGACAAAAAGGTGCTGAATCAGAAAATGAATAAAAAAAAACACACAACTTACGCCTTTGCCAGAATTGAGGATATTGTTGTTCAGACTAGCAAGCATCATCCTGTTTGAGACCACCACGCCTTTTGGGAGACCTAGAATTCGACCACAAAGCTTTCATCTACTCGAAGGAACATTTTATTGAGTAAAAGAACGAAATGTTTTACGTTTGGGATTATCACGCCGGTCCATTTAAAAAAAAAGAAATTGCACAGCGACTACTTCGTAAACACTGGCAGAATGACTTTCTACCTGGTATTCAGAATTCCGGTCAAATCGTCAAAGCCAAAATTTCCGATTTGCACCAACACATTTAGACAACGAGAACAGAGTTGTAAAGAGTTAACCAGTAACAAATGCTTGTTTTTACAACACCACATGGCTACCGAGAATGCAATGGTTCGTTAGCAACATAACACATCATCGGTTTCCTAGGTTTAGCGCACCAACCACATTGAAGGTGGTGAACTCGAACGACAAGTGTTAATAGCTAGACATAGCAAAGGAAGGCCTTGCAGACAAACGTTCGTAATGCATGCGCATCATGATAACCTTTACGAGAACAGTCAACAAGTTCAAAACGCTCTACAATGCAGGACTAGTAAGCAGTCAACGTCAGAAAGGAATAGAAGCTGCATTAATCAGTCCACCGATTAATGTCCGGCTCGAAAGTCTATTTCCCGAAGTAAATGCCATAACTGAGGGCAATAAGTTGCCGCCCACACATAAAAAGTGAGTCGAAGGATCAAACTGTCACATCTACATCCATACGTGCTGTTGCTCACGTAGGGTTAAATCCGTCACCAAAAGGAGGTAAAGTAAAAATTTCAGATTTCTATGGTGTGTTGACAATATTACTGAATCGAATCAGTACTATTGACGGTTGACTGAGTAGAAGTTCATTCGAATTTGTAACAACGGCACGTGGCATTTAGAACGACAGCATCGCTAAGAGCTTAGATTACTTTGTATGTCCACAAGTAGCTGTTTGCTTCTTTCAGAGGACTATGCCAGAAACCGTCACAAAAACTACCACAAAAGCCATTGAAAACTAGCCGAATTTACGAAAGAGCATTCAGATAATTAATTTGGATGGTCCCCACATCAATTGTTCTAGCAAACCGGGTCTTTTTTGAAAAGCTTAAAGGTTGTGAGAACGGGTTCTGCAGCAGTGAAACTGTTTTGTAAGAACAGAATGTGAACATTTGGAAGAAATAACAATTTTTGACAAGAAAATTGCCAAGATGCCCACCAAACACTTGAAATTCGTGGTGTGAGCATAGACATAAAGTGCAGTACGCCTATTATCTGTTTCATTCCCTGAACTGAACACAGTAAGAATTTTTATAATTAGGCCTTGGCTATTATTGGATTGCCGACAGGCTTCGCAGTTGTGAACATGTGCTTCTCTACGCTTAGAAGCGGGCTTTCGATTGCCCCGCGCCTCAGAGTAAAGACCAGTCCGTTACATCGAGATATAGGGACGTAAAAAGACACCAAAACATGGTTTGACAGCAATTTTGCCGGTGCTGCATTCCAAGTTTTGTAAAATAACACAAACCGTCACTTCCTCAGGACACCATAGACTAAGCAACTCACCAGTGGTCCCGCTGGTGTAGCAGACAAGTGCAAGGTCGTCTGGGTTTGATGGCTAAAAAAGAAGAGGGCACGACCTATGAATGCTGGGCACATTGAAAAGGTTGTAATTTGACATGAAATGTGTCTAGTATGCTGAGCATTCTGCTCAGCAGTGTTGGCCAATTCCGAGGTTTTAAGTAGACAAAAAAACAAGTGTCATGAGATTTTTTCAAGCGGGTAATAAACTAATTACATTAGGTACGCGTGGATAATAATGGATTGGAGTAAACAAGATGACGGTTTTTTCCTGCAGTAGTAAAAACTAAAAATACCACCACAGAACTATGCTGTTTTAGGAATTAAAGTAGACTTTAAGGCGGAGAGTTAAGGATTACGACAAACACGACAGCGAGAAATCGAAACGTTTAGAAGAGAAAACAGAATGTCAGGAATTGATGTTTTCGGAATAAGGTTGAGATCGAAAACGGCATCTCCGAAAATTGCAAGACCGTCGAACAAAATGTGGACATTCGACATGTTCTATTTACGACTCGGAGGCAATGTGTGGATCTTTCCGGACACCAGTCGCAGGCAACAGCTAAGAAAAATCAACAACTACACACGGAATCAGCTGCATTCGATCACTGATCTGTCGCGCAGAAATGCACCGTACCCAAACGGTGCGGAAAGTAGGTAATTTCAGGCACAGCTGATTTAAATGATTAAATGGCCAGACTCCATACACGCACCAAGACGCAGCCAGAAAAAAAGGCAGTAAACCGGATTAAGGTGAGACTGAATTTTGGGTTGCAGTATCCGAGCAAGATGTCACTTTTCGCCCCGCTAATGAACAATCCGCAAAAAAGTGAAGCTTGATGACTGAGCAGATTTGCACTACAACTCTAAAATTATTATGCAATTATTAATATTTACGTTGCAAGTCAATACGCCAGTGAAATACATAAACATGGGTTCGAAATAAGTCACGACGGATATGGCTAGTGACAAAATGCGAACGGGCACGCAGACTTTAAGTACAGTAAATATTTCAAAAAAAACAACTCAGATGAAAAACAGCGTTTGAAGATAAGACAAAACATACTCCACGCACAAAAATGTTGAAAAAAGAGCAAGCCTATCCATTAGAGAACTTTACTACAGGATTACTTTCAGAAGTTTACGAACGTTCAGTCAGGGAAATCTAATCAGTACATAAATAGGATCGTTTTACCTGAATTAAAAGACTAGTTGGTGTGAAGCCACTCAAGAAGCAATTTGCAATTCATAAAATTCATGGAGCTAACTTTGCAAGCCTTAGAAACTGCATTTGTCCAAACGTTATTAACGAAATCGCAAGCAAAGGAGCTTACTATTTTATCCACTTGACTACGCATTTATTGAAAATATGAGCAGTGTCTGAGATGCCTAATTTAATTCACCGTTAATCATCACTTAAGCGTGCGACCAATTTTGGGGAAGGTCTCAGTTGACTTTACACGGGATAGTAAAGTAACGATAAAATTTGCCTGTCTCCGAATGTCTATAATGACAATATAACCCATTCCAGACATGTAATTATTTCCAGCTTTACATCAAACTTGGGGAAAGATTTAGAAATTAGCGGCATTTCAGGATCTCACAACAATGTTGGCGAGAACAGCTACGGAAGTGACATTTGAGTGAGACTTAAAGGAGGCCAATAAAAGCATATGGTAAATAGCTATTTTTGGTGGGCGCCAATAGGTCTCAGCAAAGCACCATCGGACCCAGACATGAGTTAAGTCCAAACCATACAGCTGAAAACAGCCTCACCACAGATAACCGCGGCAGCAAATGGCCATCACAAATTCAAAGCAGAGGAATTTGTAGAAAACACGGGGCTCAGGTACAGAGGAGCGCGCGACGGCAATGACAACGATCAATTTCAGATTGCCAGTAAGGACAGGTAATAAAACACAGTCATAGGGGAATATCAGTTCACAGGAATTAGAGGAAAGGAATAATTAGTGCGATATGCTACTGCGGTTACTTACACTGAAGGGGTTACAATTTCTAAATACACAAATTTCGAGAGCACATGAGTATCATTATAGGAAATAAAAAAGCAATGCCACAAAACTGAGAAAGCATAAACTACAACAGTGAATGACTTAAAGACCATGGGAAGTAACTTAGTTTCCTTTATAGGCGATGGAATTGCGTAATATGTGCAGCCACGTGTTCATAAGCAATAAAATGAACGTTTTTCTGTTATGAGATGCGGGAACTTGTTGGAATTAACGAAAGAACACAATTGCAGTCAGAGCCAAAGCAGGGGTTAACAGCACAAAACCCGTGACTTCCAAAGAATCCTCATTTCCAATTCACTTTTATTCAAAAATAAAAAATTTCATCAATGACTAGCTACTACAGCTGCGACTAAGCAAGAAAACGGCCACCGGTCTGTTAGCATCCCATTCACACACCAGAAATATTTGTAGCCGGTGTCGCAGCGCTACAGACGTAGTTACAAGCGCACAGCACAAATGTGGCGTCTCAACGGTTTTGTAAAAACGATTACGAAGTGAACTTATCAATAATTACGAAAAGCACTTGGAATATGCAAAGGAGACATAAAAACAAGCGCTGTCTGAGAAGAGGTTAAAACTTTCACTCTATACGCAAAGGAATGCCACCTGAGGCAGTTCATAAAAAGGCCGGCCCGATTTCTAACAGCATGTTCTTGAACCTGACAACCTAATATCTAGTAAAGGAAAGACCGGAATGGCAGATGTAGCGACCGAGTAGAGAATGAGACATCGTCATGCAACGACAAATGGCAACAATAATAACCGACTTTTAGCGGCTTCATCACACGCACAAGGGACCGTCTGAAATGACTCTCACGTTGCATGACTCATGTGGACTGCATGTCTGCCAGACACTATCTGCAAAACCACCAGTACGACTGGATCAGGCTAAAGTAGGTGACAACAGCCCTTCTTTTTTGAAAATTTGAAACACCCACGTACACATTTTTTCTCACATAAGCTAATAACTTGATTAAAGAATAAAGTTTATTTTTCCACAAGCGAGCAACACATATTTGAATAATTCCTTAGCTAAGAATCTACCTAATAAGGAAATGCCTTTTGCTAATTTGTTGAACAAACCCAGGAACGTGTTCGTAAACCAACGATGCACTCGGTAACTCTGCGTAGGAATACAAAAACCTGATGTAGCACCGAAGCAAACTAGAAGTTTTATAACCAAACATCAATAATAAATGTGCCTTGATTTCTGCGAAATCTGAGAACTTTCCTAAAAAGACGTTCCCAAAATGTACACCAGCCTCGATTTGGCTGAAGGAAAACGAAGACCCTGAATTTAGTGAGGTGCCAGATTCTGTTTGCAGCAGTACATGTTATGAAATCAAAATTAACTCTGATTCATGGCAGTTTTACCCTACATATTAATATTTAATGACTTTTGTACGATAATCCGGAAGCAGCAAAGCGTTTTCAGGTTGAGAGCAAAATAACTTGAGGTGGTCTTTAAACTGATCCCGTTGTCAATGAGGGAAATATGGGTGGATTAAAGTGGACAATGAATCAGTGACGGCAAGTCTGGCAAAAAGGGGTAAATCAGGAAGCCTGTTATACATGACAAGAGATTTTGTCGACCTTAAGGAGATACGCTATGAAATTTGATTTGATTTTAGGAAAGAATCGTGGAATACGCAGACACGCCAATCCCACAAAGAACTCAGTACGCTATTTTGAGTTCAAGAAACGTTTCAGTCTACTGGTCGCTAGACAACAATGACCTGCTTTCACACTTTTAACCTTGACATGTCGCGCCAGCATAATGAGAACTATAAAAAATTTCTGGCACACACATTGCCTTTACAATTTCTTCGCCACGTGGTAAACATATTGTTGCCCTATGTTGCATTTTTGTGTTTTGAAAATGAAAGAGTCACAAATAACAAGAGCTCAGTTAGTTGTGGTCAGTACTTGAAATCCGAGGGAAAATCTTCGAGCATAAGTTCATCAATTACAGACCCAAATTCACTATCAAACTCACCAGTCAGGTTGTTGGGTTGAAATCAAACTAGGCGTTATTGGTGGTTTGGTCGGTAAAATACAAACACAGCACTATCATTCCAAACCAGTGTTTCCCAAAATCCCCAATTGTGACAGCAAAATATTTGGAACTTAGAAATGAAAGTCAGGATGGTCTGGTACGCATCTACGAAAAAGGCATCGAGTTAGACGCTCGAATGAAGGCTCATGAACGGCAACTCCCCGGCAACGGCAACTTCTTTCAACTTTTGAGACGTTTCTCATGGAAAACACGTACCACTAGATTCCACGTGTCTGACAGCCTTACGCATGAGTGCAAATGTTAGACATGAAACACCCCGAGAAGTGAATCGTCTAAAAGGGCTGCGAGGAATTGTTGCACACCAGATGAAACTCGGACACATTTGCTTGTTACTTGATGTAACAATAACGTCCATAGTACACACAACTCCAAAATTAAATGTGAAATAAAGGAAATAAAAACTGTACGTAGCCAGCGCATTTTCCTACAAACTACACGGATTTGGTAATTACAACCACTGATGAACGTGAATATGGGATCTGCGCGACAAGGAACGAGTAGTTCACACAAGAAGTTTGAGATACATGCTAGGAAGGCAATATTTTTAAACTATTACACTCCTTGTGATTGAACTGAATCGATTAATACTTTACTGATCGGTGAATAAACACATCAACTATCTCAAAAAGAGGGCGTAAAGATTTTGAAAATTATAAGACATAATCTGCGTAAATGAGTGTGAATGGATTTAGAACGGAAGAATTTATAATTCATTCTGCAGGCATATAAATTTGTGAAATCGATGTGTAGGGTCAACGTCTAACACTCCCTCCCTCCTTCCTCCCGGATTCAGTTAGTAAACATATAATGATGAATGGATCAAAAGTATTATAAAAACGAGATGTGCCGCAAACAGGTAAATGGACTAAGTAAAAACAACATAATTAACTTTAATGTAGAACTAATTAACACATAGACAGACTATATATGCTGTCATGTAAAAGTCACGTGAGGTGAAATAAACCTGACACATCGAATTCAGGACTTCACACCACACGCCTGATGATAATGACGAACAGCCGTTAGATGCAACAGACGAAAGTGATAACAACGATCAGATTGAAAAACCGAAAAAAAAACGTGACGTAAATGCGTGGATTTTTGACACATCCAAATGTGAACAGCACGAATGATACGTGTGAAATTCTAAAGTTTGTCGTCGGGCCAATTTGTTGCAAAAGTGGTTCGGCAAAAACGGTACACCGCGGTCGTCGTGAGGCGACGGCGTCCGCGTGCACATGGACTAAGGCCGTACAAGTCTGCATGTGGTGTCATCCTCACGCGACCTTGAAGCCAACGAATCAGTTGCGCCACTTAGTAAAAAAAACTAGAGGCTGACTGGGCAAAAGCAATAGCGTCGGACTGCTAACGTGAAAATCGCGCCATCGACCTTGAGCAATTGCGACAGGAAATTGCGTGATTAAGCGATGTTACGGAAATTCGCTTACCATTGTTTCAAGAGGAGTTTTTTCACCGAGGGCCTACAACAGACAAAACAATTTCAACGCATCAACAACTGATCAATGGTACATAACTGAAGACACCAAGGGTTAGGCAGTTTCAGCGGCTGAATTAACAGGGGTACACTAAGAACTCATTTCACAAAATTACGTGAACAGACAAGGGTAATAAAGAGTGGGAATCGTTGTTGGTCAAATTTTACAGGTTAAATATGGAGGCCCCAGTCCATCGTAACGAAATGGTTCGAGTTTGGCCACAAAAGCAAAAAAATATCCGACTGGCAGGCCAATAAATTTGATCAAGCAACAGGCAGAGAGCGAAAAGGGTAACTTACGATTACGTCTTCAAAGGTTAAAACTTGTATGGCTTCACCGGCTTTTTCTTTCAGTGCACTGAGATCGTCGTTATTATTCATAATGATGAGGTGCTTGACGAAGGGAACAGTTTCCGCGAGGCTCAGAAGTTTGAGAGCTTGAGCTGCCGTATCACACACCACCACAGAGAGTTCAGCTATGAAGTACAAGTAATGGGGTAGAATGGTCGAAGTGAGATGGGAAACCGCCACAACCCACGATTCGGGTTACACATTAAAAACGGCTGCCCATGATACAAATTCAAAGTACCGCAATGGGGCAATTGAAAAAACAACTCAGACGATGTAAGGATACGCTAGCAAACATTTTAAAAACTAACCACGGGTCTGAACGTAAAGCTGGAAGTGAGTGGCATTGGAGTAGGTGCACAAAGTGAACTTTAGCCACATTAGATAGACTGAAAGCGTTGATGGATACCTAAGGGTACCTCGATTTGCTGAAGACGGGACGGAGGCTATGGCCTTTGCCAGAACCCTCACTATTAACCACTTCGCCATAGGCTGCCAGCTTGATACTAGTGCTCCGTAACTTCAATTCGAAAATCAACCGATCAACCATAAAACTAGCCTTTTGTTCAGAGCCGAGTGCAGGTATTTTTCATCACAGTTAAAGGAACATACCTTGATTACATATGTACAGCAAGGCCTCTTCCCCAAGAGTGTCGAACAACGGTACAGTCACGAGTTTGTACGAAAAGCACGCGTACTGTGTTATGAGCCACTAAAAAAGGCCATAGTTTGTTCATCAAGTATCACAAATTACTTTCCATTAAATTAGAGTAAAACGATTCTTGTACTGATTTTAGAACACTGAGGCTGGTGTCCAGCTCCCAGATGGCGCGGGTAGTTATATTAGAGGAGCTTGTAAAGCGTATATATGGTGTCAGTTAAACCAAGATGGGTTCTCAACACAAACTTCATGACACTTAAAACTAACAGAGACCAAGAAAAGCCACCATCATTACAGTTTACCTGGCTTATGAACGTGCATTGAGGGGAGCCATATTAATGAAAGGTATGATCACAAATCCGTTCTATGAGTACAGGGAATTTCAACGGTGGCAATCTATTACAATAGTTTACCTTAAGCAAAGCATGATCGATTTTAATTGAAACCAAAATTCGTACATAACAGGAACTACTTTACCTCTGGACGGTTTTTACCATAAACACCGATACAACAAAAGGGCCGTGAAGAGATTGTTTGAAATGTGCGAAGACCTGAGCCAAATTTTTTGACGCTGGCATACACTTCTTTAAATGACCTCCATACGTAGGGAGCCGATGGAGTGGAGTGTGTACCAAGAAAGGGACGATCACCTGAGACGAAAAAGCGAACACTATATGCAACCGAAGTATTCAAGTTTAGCAACTATAAAAATCAACACCAAGATTCTTAGGCTAAAGCACACCTTATGAATGAAAAGGTGGCAGGATGGTACCATGGCATCTAATGTCCCGGTTGCATTAAGGGTAACAGAGTGAGATAATTGTTGAAAGGTGCAAATAGTCTAGTGATGTGTAAGGATATATAAGCAAGGCAGAAATACACGTGACAAAAAAGGTTTAACGCACCTCCCAATTCCATGGCCTGTTTGAACAGGTCATGTACGCAAGTCGATCCATCTCCGAGAATATTTGGTAAGACACAGTCCTTGAAAGAAGGGTTGACGTGAATATTACCCTATTGAGGGAATTGAGTGAAAGTAAATCCTGCCCAAAATGCAATGAAAACTGGGAGAGTAAAAAAACCTACCTCAAGCGTATAGGAGTAATTTTGAATAGAGGGTTTGTATGAATCTGAGTTACTTGTATTCTTCGCCATTGGGTTCAGGATATAGATAATATTTCTGAGTAAGCACAAATTACAACTATAATAAAAAAACTGATTAGGACTAAAAACTGCGAAGAACATTCAGTCTTCTAATTGGTTACAAAGTCTTCCATAAAAAAAATTCTAAATGATTGAACAGCCATTATAAAGCAACACAAAGAGAACAAACAAACCACATTGGTGAGCAGCCTTTCAGTTCTGTGATTAATGTCTGCTAATATATGTGAGCATCCTATCAACATGATGGAAAGCGAAGTAAACCAGAATCATGGGCGGTAAACAACCAATAGAGCAGTAGACTAAGTGACAATTCATAATTGAACCGAGAATATTTACAGAAACCTCGATTAGGGTGTAGTTTTCTACAGCATCAATCAACAAAACATGAAATGAACGTTTTGAGGCTTCTCTAACAAATAGTTAAACAACAATCCGATTATAAACGTGATGCCTGTGTTAATGATTTATTAGTCTACTTTTACGCGAAAGTAGATTTATAAAAGGAATGATGTACGTGGGCTCTGAAGCAATATTGAATAAAAGACACAAAAAAGTTAAGGCATGAGGATGCGGAGACAATAACCCCAGTAGCTTAATTAGTTGGAAACCAAGTCAGGGCAACTGCGTTGCTACATTTACGCATACAGAGGTACATAAAAGTAGCATGTACATACGAAACTACGTACATGCTACTTTTAAGTGCTCAGTCACTACAAATGAAATCTCCAAAAATGAAAGTTGCCAACCCACCATACATTAAACCGAACTTACACTAGTTACTTGCGTGCACTCTATGAGCAGACCGCGCAACAGCAAACTAAAAAATCAAAACGAGCAATCACCTCAACCCTTCTCTATAAATTTAAACACATTAATGTTGTCCGGAAACAAAAAGCTAAAATTTAATGCTAATTTCTATAATATGCAGCAGACTGTTTTTTGTTGTAAAAAAAGTTTCAAATTACTAGCTCTAGATTTTGCCTTGTATCTCAAAGAAACAATTTTGCGCCAAACTTTAAATTAATTTTTCATATCATCGATATTTGACGTTTTTTTGTAGCTGTTATACAGTAGCTTAGTTAAATATTTATGGCCTTACTGTTTTTGAAAGTTGAGTTTCTGGTTATTGTCAGCACATCTAGCAGAAGCCAAAAATGCAATATCATTATCCTGAACCACTAGGGCATTAATTTAGTCCAGCTGTTCATATGGCTAACCATCTATATCTATAATTAAACATTTTTTGAATTCAATTACGTTTTACATTAATTTAATGGGATTACAAATTATTTATCTTGCTTGATGATAGGAGATACCCTGGTTATTTTGAACTCACAATTTCTCCGCCAAATGATGTCAAGACTCTATTACATTATCGAGCGAATAGCTCTTAACTATAGGCATCGGCTGGTCTGATACAGTACAATAAATTTATTTTAGTGACAATTTTTGGTTGGTAGTGTGTCGCTTAAATACGCTTTCGATAGTATTTCTGCAAGAATTTTTTCATCTAAAACTGGGAATCACTTGACCCGTCTTACTTTTTTTGCTGTTTCTTTTCGAAGTTGTAATATCTTCGGCAAGTTGTTTTGGAAAATCAGGAGTCGATCGTTTCATTTTCACTGGATCTTGTAATTGAACTTGATATCTGTGTTGCTTTAAGATATGGTTTGAGGTGATTAGTGAAACTTAATACGGCTATGTTCACAGGACTCGTATTATTTTTGGTCACTGACTATGGTTTAGTTTTATGCAGTATCTCCCAAGCGTTTAGTGGTCATATCAGGTAGTAGAAAGTTAAAATGAGGCATTGCATAGCAAGTAAAAAAGAAAAGCCTAGAAATACTTAGGACTTAATTCCACGCAGCAGTATGTATTGAGCAGATTTCAGTTCCAAAGTTTTTTAAATCACACTGTGTCCTTTTTATTTCCAGTTTTTAAAATAAATTATTTTCAGGCATTATTGCGGTTTTAATCGAAAACTTTCACCGTTCAGTAGAACAAATTGTGATTCTTAGGTAGGAATTTGATACAGATGTTAACTACACTGCAAAAAAATATTTTTAAATAAATCTTCTGTTTTTTTGGATGGACATTAATGACCTACTTTATCCTAGATCTAGCAGTGAGCCCTCATGTTAAAAATATTTGTTGCGGCCGACCACAACATGAAGCACCAAAAGAAAAAAACGATACAAAAGAGAGGAGACACAGATAACGCGTATCTGTGCTCCCTCGCTGCACGCTACATATCACATTTTTTTACATATTAATTAAAGATAGCAGGATAATTTTCAAACAAAACGACTAAGTACTTTTCTTCGTTATGACCAACTTGGAACTCTAGCAGATACAAAGATTGTTTTTTTTTAAAGTTTTGGGTGAGAACCTTCGTGAACATGCATCTGTTTTATGCGTTAAGTCAATGATGAAGCCTGCATGACTGATTTTGAAGTAATTGTAAAATACGTATAATTTTTGGAAATTAAACTGGCATGCTGTTTGTGTGCCTGTTCACCACGATAAAATATACATAGCAGAATATATTTCACATAAAAATTTTAATTCGAGTCAAATTTTGTTGATTCATCTCACAGTCAATTATAATCAATGGCTTTTCGATGCATAACGGCATCTTTTTCATTTTGATAACTAGTGACCTGGCTGAACGTGTGTAGTAATTAGGTTATGAACGATAAATGAAACATTTAACTCAGAACCGTTTAAACGCCATCATAGTAGATTTCGATATTTAGCATTTATTGACGTTAAGCCGCATCTTTGAATTAAGGTGACTAATAAGACTGCATAAGGCGGTTTAAAGGTAGCATCTTGAAAATAGCATCGCATGTTTTGCTAAAGGTACAAAAATCCTGGAACCTTAATGACATTGTTCATAAAACAACACTAGCTCTCAGAACTGGGGTGACAAGTGATGCTGATTCACGAATTTATTTCAACTCCTTGAATGCACTATCTTAAACTTTTTACAGTTAAAGTATTGTAGCAGCTTAAAAAGTGCATTTGATAAAATTACCTCCGGCTCTGTATGCTGCGAATTTGGCGGTCAAATAGTTTCTATTATTATAATAGTCCTTTACGCGTTGAGAGTAAATGCGCACTTTTACCTCATGTCAATGGTTTAATAAATTTTATTTTGTGGCATCCTGTCTTAAAGCTACCCGTTATCGAAAACCCTAATTTGGTCAATGTGGTCTACCTGTGTCCTTTGACCTTTTATTCCAAAGCGCAAACTAAATGGTAACTTTGATAAAATATCCCAAGAAATTAAATTATGTTTCAAGGCATGATCAAAGACGTTTCATTGCAGATGCTTGAAAAAACCTTCAACTTAAAACTCTTTTAGCAGACCTCTATTCTTATTGTAACCAAGAAAATGATTGTTTCCAAGACATATCATCTCACCTCGAGAAGTGACCTCGTGTCAACGGTCTGCATACTTTGACAGATTGAAATTGTGACATTACTCAATGCGCTTTAACACAGTGGAGAGGCAGACCATTGGCTTCGCAAATTACTCAGTACTTTCATATCCACACCCTCTGATATTGTGTAAAATTGGTCCTGTTTCAAAATCACATAACCTAATTGGATGTTTGTGGGTCTTAGAGGAATATATTTGACAATTTTTGTTATTAAATACACTTTTTCATTTGTCTTGACTTTGTGTCAGCACTCAGATTGTGACCTCTTCTTCGAAGGCAACTCTGATTTTGCAAAGCATAATGTACTTTATCATCATGTAATTTTATCAAGACATGTACAAAGGATTCAACAGCCTGAAAATTTGATTGTTTCACTATGCCAAATTGGTTGACTTCCTTTTGAATGCTTTCATCATTCTTTATATGACTTTCATTCTGGAATATGCCTATTCCTGTTAAGTTTGCAGCTTATTCCGGTAAAACATGACAATTCTCACTAGTATTACGGAATTAAATCGGAATGATTTGGTGTTTGAACATTTTGCGTGAGGTAAAATCATTTGCGGAAAATTCTGGCTTGTAAAATTATAAAAATATACTTGTTTTATTGACTCTGGTTGCCTTTATCAGAATGACCAACCGAGAGAGATTTAAGGTGATTCGCGTTAATTCACGCACATTAATCCAATCACTCCATTCCCCGACATACTGCTCACTTTTCATAGCATGTCTTTATCCAAGCGGAACCTCAACTCACGCCTCATTAACACGAACGTTTATCCGATATTATTGTTGCTGTTAACACATCTATTACACTGTTTCACATACCCGCAAACACTACACACACAACACACCGACAGGTAAACGTTAGTGCCTTCTTCAACCCTGAGGTCCCGGAGTGGTTTGAGACCACATGTCGGGGCCCAAAACATATTACTTGAGAATGCCAAACTAGGTAGGAAAGGGTGTTATTAAAAATGTTTGTTAATAATACGCAAGGTAAGAAAAGAGTTCAAAGAAAACCTATTGTAATTAGCATCTACATAAATAATAATGGATATATGCGCCGGGATCGAAAAAAGGCGTGTGTTTTTCCTATTCAAAAGTAAAAAAAATACAAGGTGACATTTGAAACCAATTGCGTGTGATTGGTACTATAACGGACTGATTAATGAAGTAATTTCACCCTTCTGAACTAGGAAAATGAATCTGATTTGTCAAACCGCACTTATCCATGAGCTCCTTATTCTCCCCGTCGCAAGTTTGCCCGGAATCAAGCAAATCCAGCAGTCAGTGTGAGAATTTAAAACGAGGTAATCCCATTATGGCACGGGATTACGATTTATAACTTCACAGACCTCATTGTTAAAGGCAAGGGGTAAATTCAAACATGAAACCAAGACTCAGAGGTTTTCTTTACCGTCAAAATGAAGGTGGCAAATGAAGGCTGTCACATCAAAATTGACCGAACTTTC
The DNA here is from genome assembly GCA_900604375.1 of Mesocestoides corti. Lineage (NCBI taxonomy): Eukaryota > Metazoa > Platyhelminthes > Cestoda > Cyclophyllidea > Mesocestoididae > Mesocestoides > Mesocestoides corti. The sequence goes on along the minus strand of UXSR01005255.1, from coordinate 86,544 downwards.
AATTCACCTCGGCGACAATTAAAACGGCAATTAAATTTGTTTTCAAGTGACACCTTTCTAAAAAAGTGGGTCTGGAATGAAGATGAAAGTTGACATAATCAGCTAAATTTACACATTTTTGGTTGTGAGGCCTCAAATTAGTATTGCCTGATGGTTATTACAAAAGGTAACACTTACGTTATACATTGAACCTTTGTGTGGTGAAAACACATTGCACGAATATCACTCGAACCGGGGTCGTTAAAAGCTACTGGCTACTTATCACGCATCTTCAAACCGTATGTTCGACAGTTTGTGAATCCAGGTCAACCAATCGAGGAAAACGAAGTGAGAGTTCACACCCTTTAGGGGAGGTGAATTGCCATCATCTCGCATTCTAGACTTCACAAAAAGCTGTGGCTGATATTTTTTTCCAGTTCAACATTCAGACATTCCAAGTTTTGTGGTTAGTTTTGTATTTGACTACAGTACCAGAACACGCAAAGAACGGCTCTGTTCACCGGAAAATGCAGCGGTTTTATAATCCAAAACGAAGCTGACTTTTGTACATACTATTCATAAAGCTCGAAATGTTACCTTTTTATTGCTAAATTCGTCTTGGCATCATTTCTGGGCCTCCGCAGCCTTTTAGACATGGGGAGGCATAAATCACTGCTAGGTCAGAGACCTAGGTTAAAATTATCAACATCTTATTGATGAGATTAGGATCTCTAATTTTTTTTACTTGTTTAGGTAAACGGTAGTTTCTCTTAATGTTTTACCTAGGATGGTTGTTGGATTTGTTTAAACTAATCTAAGATAGTTTAGACCAGTTGTTGAAATGTGCCACCTCAGAGGTTCTGGAGTTCTGTGGCCAATTACACTGAATCGTGGAATACAGTGTTATAGATTATCACGAAAAGAAATTCAAAATCATATTTTCTTCAGATTTAATTTTAATATTTTCTGTGGTGACATCAGCTTTCTGCAAAGATAAATCATCGTATTAAGCAAAAAAGTGTTATCCTAATGCAGAATTAAATATATATTGAGTTAGTGTGGTACGTTATGACAAATTTGAGCAGAAGTACTAGTCATAATGAAAAAAATTCAACTTTTATTTCGAAAAAAACCAGCATCTTATTTACAAATGTATTTTGATTGCCAAAAGTTATTTAAAACATGTTACTAGCATAATCCTTTAAACCTACCTGTCTGCAGAAGATGGCACCGATAAACAATTCGTCATCACTTGAACCAACGCAAAAATAGATAGCAATCACAACACACCCTGAAACACTTACCCCAGAGTGCATTGACAACTGCAAAAGCATCAGTGCTGGTGCATGTGCATGTGGCCCCATATGGGCCTCCTCATTGATCCTTGTTGTCTTCAACAAAGGACAATGATCCAACCCGTTGCCAATCGCCTTCTCAACTAATAAAGTTAAAACTTAAATAACTATTTATTACAAACTTCTCTAGGTACACCTACTATGTGAAATTTTTCTCATTTTAGAACAAACACGACATTAGAGATAATTAGTAAAACGTGTACATTGCCCTTTTCGTTGAAGCTTGTCGGATGAAAAGGTTTTTTTTCCAAGAATTTAAACCTACCTAATTCTCAAGCCATCTAAATTCCAGCATGTCATCGTAATTCGAAATAGTGCAGTTGTTAAATTTTCCACTTTTTTAATTATCCAAACCCATCTAGGAGAAAGAACGAAAAAGGCTGGGAGGGTTATCTTTTCTGATCGGAATTTTTTTCGTGATTTGATTTGCCACTTTCTAATTTATAGGTATTACATGCTACTCTGTCATCAATCTTTACGATTACATACAGGTGGTAAAGGTTTTTCCAATCCGAGTCATGTGCTTCGGTTTCAAGCCACCGGCGCTGACCACAACAGCATCAACAAAATAAAAATATGCTCTAGGGTGCATCTGCAAATTTGGAGTTGGTGAAGGTAACCCGACAGAACTGCTAATTGGTGAATTCGAGTTTAGTGGACTGTCAAGACTGCGGGGGATGTGCGTGTGGCTCGGGACTGAGCATTGTGAGACTCATTTGCGCAAGCAGGCAGCGGGGCACACCACAATTGCACACAGCATTGTGAGTACACCTTTGTTTCTCCTTTTACACTTTTATCGATTTTGCTTCAATTTTACGCCTACCCCGTGGAAACTGCGTCTCTCTAACACAAAACATCCAACTTTAACCAGTTTTACAAGTGATAGAAACCTTGTTATGGAGAACATTTACTTTTCCATGCATCAGCAAAGGTCAAACGCCTCAGACTAAGAAGAATTTAAAACACATTCACCCACCACGGGAGGCAATCCTTTAGGCGATAAGGCAGGACTTTGAAACTTACCCTATTTGTCCAAGCTGCGCCTTTAAAAATTGATTTAACATTTGAAATTTACAGAAAAGTCAAGATCTGAACTAAAATATAGGATATACACGCCCCCTTGCCATGTGTGAACAGGCATCAATTAAAGCTTTATATGGGTAATTGAATTGATTCATTTCCTTGCCGACAACGCTACCGCAACCTATGCGACCAAAGGAAGACTGAATTATCCCCTTTCTAAGTAGGAACGCTATCTTTGATCATAACCTAATTTTAAAATTTTGTCAACTGGCCAGTGCATCCGATGGACCACATACAAATCATATTTTGCTTGATTTCTTCTACTGAAAGTTAAAAACAGTGAATGCAGGAGGTTTGTTAAAAATGCTCGAAATTCCTGAAGGACCAAGTAAAAAGTTCGACAGGAAGACCCGAAGTCCAGGGATTAAATCATGCTTTTATATTTATTTGGCTATGGCCTCGTTGGGCTTAATCTCATGCGCTTTAATTTCTAATCCTCATGAACCTAAGCTTAATAATCAGAATCGGTGAAAAGGTGTAAACTTGCTTTCAATGAGTTATACCTCTGATTTCAATTATTGGAATTTTGAAAATTACTTCTAAATTAGTTTTTTTACAACCGATATTTACTAGAATCCAGTTAGGTCGATATTGATTAAAGTGTAAACGATGGTTATTTATTCAATTTCCAGATAAAATGTTTTTGAAATAAGTGCAAGCATAAATGAAACACGTTAAAACCTCCACAAGTTAGGTAATGCATGAGTAATGAGCAGTTAAAGTCAAGTGTTTAGCAAAGGTGGCAGTAAGTTATCTTTAATAAACTTGACTTCAAAACTTGATCGGCGCGACCTACATAAAATGTCACAGAAAAAAAGATTCAAAGGGGATTACCCTTTTCTGATTATGGCAATATTTTGGCGTCTTAATTAAACTTAAAGAAAATTACTGCAGTACAAACCAATAACTTCAATTTGCCATATTCATACAATAGGCAAAATCTGCATCTGTCTAGTTTGAGCAATTTGATTGAAAATCAAGTACTAGTTATAAAATGAAACTTTAATTTAAAGTGGTAAGAAGCAAATTAAGTCTTTGTTGTTCACACTTCGAAAGCAAAATACAATTTCCCTCAGGCGTATTTATTAAAAATGGTGGTTAAGCACCTTCTCAATGTCTGGCTGCGCCGAAATTATGCTATTTTTAGTTGCAATTTTGAGACAGCCTCCCGAGGCTGAACATTTCATTCAGATACGCAAAAACAAGCACGGTTTTTATGCTGATTTCCGGTATTCTAAAGCATAATTTTCTATTCCTTTGAATTCTGTGGGGAAACAAGGACATTTGGTTTTAATTGCTGTGATATATCTCCATTTATTAATTACAAAGAGTTTATCGTCAACGGAATATCCATACCTTGTCGTTATGGTTAAAGAATAGATGACTTGTTCTTCGTGTCTAAGAAACTTCAGCAACAAGGAAGTCATACCCTTTGTGCACATTGTGCATCGCCTAAACTTAGCAGATTCAGAAGTGCTGGAATTTTCCACTTTTCAAGAGTGCGCTTGCTTAGTTTCATACAAACGTCTTATAAGCATTTAATGATCAATTGAGGCGAATCCACAAGCCATTAGTGTTTTTCGCGTGATTCTCGCAGTCTATTCTGGTTCAAGTATTTTACCCTAAAGACATGCATGCACGACTTGTGTCGCAAGTTCAACGAATAAATTTGAACACATAAGTCCCCCAAAAAATTCAAATAGACTCTTATATTTATCACATTAGTGATTACTTACTGTCATTCTAAAAAAAATTGTGCTTAAAAGTTAATCAGGTAAAATAGAATTCAATGTGTAAGGAAACGATTTTTGTATTAGGGAGATTGTGTAGTCAGACCTGCAATTTCTGCACACGCAAATATTTAATAAACTTTTCTTCGTTCTTCACCGCTTCATTAATTTGAGTTCTTAGTTTTAACCCTTCGAATGTGTCATTAGTATCACTTTTTGCCAACTATATGTGAGTATTTTAGCGAAAATGTCCTCTGAATCTCAAAGCCGATGCTTATATGAATATATTTCGTCATTCATTCAGGCATTTGTTGGTTTTTTTGTCTTAGAGTGTACAACGACAGTGATGTGAAAAAAGAGATGCCAAAATAACATCTAATAAGTCACATGACTATCTGAGATTCCGATTCATTTGTGATTGCTTGCCTGCTAGGTTTTAACAAAAGCACAACAATGTAGCCTTGAAAAAAAAATTAATGTTCTTTTCATAAAAACAGCTTTGAGGTTTGTTGTGAAGCAGTGCTGCTACTTTTGTTTTCCATTCTGATAATCCTACAAATTCAAGTTAAGCCTTACTTAGACGCAAATTGAGCACCATTTCGTCTATAACCAAAAGTTCAGGGTTATTTTCAACACGGACATGACAAATCTCAAATTCTAATTTTCCTACACCTCACAAAACGATGTGCAAAATTTGGGATGTAGATTGCTTAGCAGAACGCACATATCAGGACAGGCCCAAAAAGTTCGTTGTGGAAATTTGTCACTCAACATTGGCCCACTTTCTGGTCCACCTTTAAAATTGATGGTGGTGAATCAAAACCACTACTGACTCAAATCGCAGTTATTCAGCTGTACGAATGATTGCAGAGGAGCACAGACACACTACGTAGCAAAAGGCTCTTTGGTAAGCACCGCATTTTCCTCCACATGAATTGCAAATCATTCGCCTAACACCTTGGATCTGTTTTTGTGACATGCATTTAAAGCGCAAGTTTAAAAGAAGCAAATACAGGAGATTCCAAAAGGAATAGTCTGATACGACATCAGGGGAAAACAGTTGTGTTCCATCAACAGAGTCTGATCACACCAAAGTTGATGACGTCATCAATCTGGCGAAAATGCACTTGGGCTGTGCATTTTGAGCTACCACCAAGATAAACAGACGATCAATGCACAACTTCATTGTCAACAACTAACGAAATTGTGCTGTGAGAGGCTATCAGTGAAAACGTCCAGAATGGGCCATTTACAGAGGAGTAGGTAACGGGCAAAATAATGCGAGGCCTCATGCACAGCCATCAGCCATCTTAATGTTGGCTGCAAATCAAAGTGCGGCAACATTACGAATAAAATGTGACACTGATTGTCTTGGTTCAACAGTTTGTTTAGCCATTTTCCTGAAAAGGCAGGTTTTTAATCAATCAGAGTGGTAACAACTCGTGGAAAAACCATGGGTGGCTTAAAACCGTCACTGTGGTTAAAAAAAATTGTCACAGGATTATTGCGCGTTTCTAAAAATACCAACCTAAAGTAAAAAGCTTGTAAATCCATCGCCTAGACTGCCGTAATCTCTCTCGTTATTAGCTACAGGGCTTGATGGCGGTGTGCGTGAGGACGTCAGCACTGGTGCTTGCTGCGTGACGTGTTTAATCGTGTCAATCCACTGTTCACCAAACATTCACTTAATTAATCACCATTTACCTATAATAGCCTCGTTTACTGAAAGTGGGGACCTTTCCCATCATATATTTTATTACCATGACCTAAGTTTTTAATTGCATAATTTTTCACCAAAATGAGGAGAATGAATATGTCAGTTGGCCTTGCTAACTTTGGAAGCAAACTGGGTATTTTTTAAGTGTGATCTTTTTCAGACTGGCGTGGAAGCTGCAGACCTCAATTAGAGGTGACAGTCTAGGGCAAAAAACTGAAACAATCATATTGTTAGGCCCAGCCATTGACTAACCATGTAGGAGACATACTCACATTCATGTCAGGCGGTGGTCCGTAAGACATTAAAGTGAGTTATTTATCAGCATGGTAAAGATTGCTTATATTTACTTGACAAAATGAAGAGTTCCAAATCGAATATAAAACTCAGTATAAACACAGATTTTATTTTGGGACCTTAAGAGTCACTCTGTTTAAAATCGGCACCTTATGGTAGACTTCTGGACATGCATACGTTCGTGAGGTCTACTGAAGGATAATTTAAAACAACTTGGTAGATTGAATTAGAACGATCAATTTCACTGTACATGTCATTTTTTGACTTAAATTACTTAATCCTCACTACAGTCTTGAGACCGAATTCGTTGGTTTTAGCGTCAATAATACTGGTGGAATAGTGTACGTGCAACGTTTTTTTGTCAAAGATTCAGGTGGTTGACCTCGAACACTTTAAAAATTAAACCCAGGCTAGTATTTATGCAACTCTTATGCTTAGGGTGTTAGAGGACCTGAATTTTTTTCACTTTGTGCTTCAATCAGGCATCAGAAGCATAACGACAAGAAGAGATTTACTAGTTAGTAGCGCACTGAGCAGTTGCATGAATGTGTGAACCAGAGTAGCCCTGAGAAACCACGGGTTCACATTTAGGAACACCTCGTGGTGCGTATTTGTGCGCATGAGAACATGCATGTGGTGAGGAAAAATGGGTAAGATGGACGATGATGTTTGGTAAGGGATCTAAAAATATAAAGGTAAACAACAAGTTTCTTGGCTCCTAATTTTTTAACTTTAATAACTGGGGCGACTCAATTTCGTCTTTTGTGCTTCGCTCTTTCATCCGATTATTCCTTCGTGTACACTTGTCCACTTGATTTAATTTTCTTGTCCCTTAATCACGCACATAAATGTAGAAAAGCATGTTCCAAGGTTGTCAGATTCATCGTTGATGGCTTTGACTACGAACTCGGCTTTCCTTGGATCGACTGATTTCTGCTTTAATTTTAGACTCAAGTAAATGAGTTCTGATGCAAAAATCGAAACCCAACCTGAACCTCAAAATGGGGTAAGTGCTAAAATGTTTATCCTAAATGCTCTTTGTTAAATGTTATTTATTCGAGGTGAGTTTTTGATCATCAAATATTTAGACACAACTGATTCACATCACCCAAAATGTGACCGGTAGGTAATAGTGATAGTTTTAAAACTTTTTGTCAACATATCACAACATTCAAGCGCTCCGAAGAAATATTGCATGGCAAAGACATGATATGAGTACCTAACATCCGATTATAGGCCCACAGAAATAGTTCAGAGGCCTGGAACATTACAATCTATGGTCCTATCTAACATCAGCCACAACATTTGTTTTCTATACGAAACCACTTCAAACAGACAGAAGGTCTCGAGTTTCTCAAAAAACTGCAACGTTTAGTGTTTTATAGTGTTTCTGTAAGTCAACACACACGAGACCCTTTTGCTTGAGCATTCAGTAAATTCCTTAAAATCCTGTAAAATGACTGCCGCAAGTGTACGACAGTGTAAATAAAAAGTGCCCAAAGCAGTTTGCATATCGTTTACTTCGGATCTTCTTAAATAGACCAGAAAAGAATGATTTAAGGTGTTGACTTCACATATTGCCTTTACACTTGGGTTACAAGGTTGGCAAACTTCTGTTCCCGTATTCTGGTTCAAGATGACGACACAAATGTGGGATAAATATCTTTTGGTGGCCTTAAACGGTTGCATTGGATAACCCGATTGAAGTTATCCCACAGCTGTCAAAGTAACATTCCCAAATCTAAAGAATTTGGAATAAGTAGACAAAAGTCTAATTTGAATTTTTTTCGATTTTCATTCAAGCAATCGGAATGAGTTAAAAAAATTGCCTTTCGTAAGTTGCGAAATGTTCACTTTTTAATAGGAGATTGGCCTACGTCATCTTGGATTGGAGAGGCCCAAGAGGCAAAAACGACATTGTCCGAGTACCATTATAACCAATGAAGGCAAAGAACTCAACCGTGGACCTGTAACAACGGAGGATCTCTTCAGCCAGCCCAGTGATAAAAGCACACTCGAAAGTTCACCCTTGAGGTAAACATCGGCCATTTACTCACGCACCTTTTGATGAATTTAACGACTCAACTCCACCGACGGAGGAAATTTTCGTGTAACTTCATGTTCCCCTGTCTAGACTATTTACTCTTAGCTGTTTTAAATTTTTTCGTCTTGTTTACATGTTGAAATTGGGAGAACTAACGAACATGAGGACATATTTGGGCAAAAGCAAGTTCAAAATTCCGCGTTTGTTTGAATTGATGCGCACTCGAAACCAAGGGAACGACATTGTTTGCAGAATGTTCACCTCCTGAGACGATTATTGTCATCGAACCTTTGCATTTTAGGGAATCGGTCGAGGAAGAAGAAAATCCAAAACCCAACATTCCAAAGTTTCCCATGTCATTTGCTCTACCTGGATTAGCAGCGGGACAACCGGAATTACGGCCTTTGAACAAGAAGAATTCGCACGATAACTCTGGCACTGAATCAGGGAGTTAGTATTTCTGCTTAGATTTGTCAAGAGCATTCCTCTGAAGCAGGTGCAGAAAAATCGTTCACTAATTGACTAGCCCACGAAAAAAATGATAAACACATTTAGATTGGGATTGAGAGAAAAAGACAGACAGAAACAAGTTGGTTAAGTGACAAGGTCTCAAGTTCTAAAAACTTGATGCATTAATGGTTAAACATTTATGAAAGGGATCTACAAATGTATAACGGGACGCTGCAAGCAGTACTCGATGTCATTACTTCATATTTGGGCAGCTACTAAAGCATCCTGGTTAGTAAGTCCTCCTCTCTGCCGACACAGCAAAATTACAAAGAGCATTAGTCGAATTCACAGCCAATTTCTTTATTACTGACGGCAACAGTGTTGTGTACATGCCTCTGTGACCAATGCAAAACAGTAATGATAGAGAACGAAGATCTAGCTGCATAAGATTGGAACACAAATACTACTAGAGAGCATTTATCACAGCAGGTATTTGCTTTGCTGAGAAATTCAATCCCCTAAAACAACTTAATCTCTTCCAGAATTTGGTCTCTAGATGACGACCACATCTGTTCTGCTAGTATGTTTGAGGCCATGAAGATTGACTAACTTTAACAGATTTTTATGCCTTTGAAAAAAATGCGGTAAAAACCTCCTTAAATATAGCACTGAATTTCATTTGATTTCATATTGCATCGTAATCTAATAACCTGTGCGCTCCGAGAATTAAGGTTTAAAAAACATGCGGTTTCCTAAAATTGTTTTAGAAGTTGATCAAATTGTAAACTGACATCAGTGTTTGTCTAAGAACGTCAAATTAAGGATTGATGGAGCGTTTAACGCCTACTTTCAGATGGTATAAAACTACTTGCATGTATAAACTGAATTTACTTTCTATGTTCTATCCCCCTCAAGGTTCGTATTAAGTACATACAGAAATTGTGGTTAGCAGTTCTGGTTAAATGTGGTTATCCCAATCTATTGACCCGCAAGTTTGACCTGCACTTCTGCCATTCTCGGATCACACAGAAGAATACTGCAAGAATGCCTTGTAAAGCACTGGAGCATTCTTTAGATCCCTGAAACCCTTTCCGAGTGGGAATAAATTTGTTGTGGGATTTGAAGAACCTTTCATCACGTCGGAGAAACCAATTGTTGTGGGCCCCAGCACGTGGTCCTGAACCACGCCGGGGCCACTGAGTTAGATCCGGCCCGATTATGCTTCCCAACCATCTGCAGTGAAGAAAAGGGACACAGCCGCTTACTCCAGAGCTCAACCAAGTTGATGTCGTTGTGTTGTGTGCTGCATTTGCGCGTGTGTATTTATACCTCAGATGTTTGAGTCATTCATGCGCTAACATCGACACCAAGGTGTGAGGATAATCCAGGATAAATGTTCGTGCAAATGAGGGGGATTGTAGGATCCTCGCGGTTGTCGACATGCTGTGAAAGGGGGGACACAGTTTCGGAGGCTGAGGTGATCGGATTAGATAGTGTGAATCAGCGTGATTCACAACAATGACAAGTTACTAAAATGCTAATGCATTGACAATAAATCGTTTGGATATGGCGTTCGTAACTGCACAATTAAATTGTCTACAAAAGATCTGAGTGATAACTACCCTTTCTTACTAGGTGCGAATGAACCACCCAAAAGAAATCTGCGGCCATTGCCGAAAGTGGAGCCCACTGAAAAAGCAGATGATGCTTCCCAAGGGAACGAAAAACCAATTTGGTGTGTTCAAAGCATGCTCAAACCCACTGTTCCCATAAAACGTGTAGAAAAAAGGCGAGAGTCCAGTTCTTCTGAGGAAGAACATACAGGGTATGCTAACAGAGACGCATTTAACATAAAGAGTTAACTGAAGCAAAAAGATAAGTCACTGATTGATATTAGAACGCGAACTTTAACTTTCTCTCAATATTTACATTTAAATAAGAATGGTATTGCTTACAAACTAGTAGATAATTCTCAAAGGGATAGGCTTGGTTAGACGTCCTGAAGTAATAATGTCGTAGGCAGTCAACGAAGTTACATGCCAGGCTGGGCCATGGATTGATGCACGACAAATAAACTAATCATTTAATTTAAAAAAAAATCAGTTTACATTCTGCCAATTTTTTTTAAATTGAGTTTTCTAGTGATTTTCTGATTTTGAAATCAATGGCCAGTTGTGAAAATGAAAACCATTACTTGTGCTCCTGAGAGTTCTAGTAAAATTAAAACAAATGTATGAACTGGTTAGTTTGAGCAACTTATTTGGGAACATTTTGCAGACGGCAATCCTCCTCATGCTGAATGATTGGTGGCACGTGCATAAAGTAACAAATAATTTAATAGGAAACATTGTAAGCAGTTTTTCAAACTGTCGAATTCTAACAATTTGTTTTGGTTCCTAGTCTATCAGTCAGTCGTGCAAATTCAAAATCAATTTAACCCGGTCTATTCTGATTATTTGATACCGAGCATTACTGAGACTTTACAAGTCTAAATCACCGAAGCGGAATGCTTTTTAATTTTAAGCTATAAATTCATGTAAGTTAGATAAAGCTAGTGAGTTTGAGCACAATCATAGTTGGTTGAGTGAGGATCAGTAGCTAAAATAAAGCATACAAGAGGCAAACCCATGATTAACAACATTACTCACCACTTGGCTTGGACTTAAGCGCATGTTATTTGTGGCCTCCAACTGCAACATTTTTCCCATCACTGGAGACGGCTTTTCATGAAGTCCTAGACTTCGCCTTCAAATATTTTTTTTTTAATTTGCATTATACGCAACAAAAAAACATCTATAAATCTCCAGACTAAAGTTGTAGCAGGCGCTTCCTTAAATATACAGAATATTCAATTTTCTATTTACGAATTAAATAGAAGCAGCTACTTTTGTCAAACCGAATTGTAATGAGTCCTAAAAAGGTTCTAAAATCGTTACGTAATTGATATATCCAAATGCCGGTGATGCTCACCAATTTTTACTAAAACTCAGTGTTCAAACAGATAAGCGAAAGTAAACAGCACAACTCGACTTAAAAATCGCAAGTTTGGTTGAATGAAATCCGCTTTTTGGACCTGATAAAATAAACAGTTCGTTTTGAGCAGCCTTCAATTCATTAATAACATCCTTACAAACTTATTTTAACTTTAAAAGCAAACAAAACCAGGAGAGGAGTTCAGAACAGGAAGCGACCTCGGTTGGATCTGGGTTAGTGGCAAACAACCCCTTCGTGAGGACAGACAGGCAGTTTCAGAAAAAAGCTGCTGTACAAAAACCGCCACCGATATTTAGGAAGTCCGACCCAACATGTGAGGATGGTTTGATTTGTAATTCATTTGAATACTTTTATATGACCTTCTCTTATTAAATTTATCAGCATCAGACACCTGGGTAGAGCAGAATTTCAAAGTTTTCGTATCTCCTTCAACGAGATTCAAACTATCTACATTTAGCACGTAACAGTTTTTGCTTTCAGAGACATCATCGATGAAGGTGAAAATGTGTCCTAAAATAAGTGTTTTCATCTTGAAAAGCGTACTAGGCAACGTGAATTATATGTGGCGGTTTTTCAGGTTTTTTTACAGAACAGACTTTCGCTCTTTTTTTTCCAAAATGTACAAATAAGGGAGAAATAATAAAACCCATGTTAGTAACTTAATTTAAACAATTCTAGCATATTTTAGGGGTTACCCGAATAAATTCAAATCACTTATTTCAAGAATAACATCCCAAATAATTTTCAAGTAATTAGTCATCGTTTTAAAGCTGATTTACTAATTGGGGATGCTCCTCTGCGGGTTACTACTGACATTCAGAAAGGTTTCAAATTTTGTCACCTAATATTTAATGACACAGTCAGTATTACTGTTAATAAAGACGCATGAAGTTCAAATTTACATAAAATCTACTTCACAGACTATTCCACCTACCATTTTTGAGGTGGTTATTGAAAACCATAACCAGTACTTGCCAGTAAGCTCTCAGGTAAATGTAGTGATGAGTGTTTAAATCGGTCTAGCAGTAGCTTGTTTGATCCATGTCGACTCTCCAAATGATTGTTCATTACCAAGGAAACCTATTGTTTTGTAAACCTTTGTAGGTCCACCAGCCCAACCTGTTACTGCCTCATCGAGCACAAATAATAGAGACATATCTTCGTCCTTACTAACAAACCGAAGCACAAGTCTCCCAGAAAGTTGTTCGGCTCAAAGACAATTGCCGAATAAAGTGCTGTCTGACGGGAAAGTGAGTCGTCTTTCAAGCACCGAACAGGAACCGCTTTCCAGAAAAACTGCAGATTTGGGGATGGAGAAAAACCAAAATATTAACGCTGCGGATTCCACTCAAAACATGATGGTTCCCACGGAGAAACGGCAAAGCAAGATGCCAACGACGATCGATTCGTTAATTTCAAATGAAAGGTCCACTTCTGATTGTGATATTCAATCAAACTCATCAAAAGGATCAACTGCTAAGGCTGAAGATGTCACTAATGCTGTCGTAGAACAAGGCAGAAAGTGCAGCATGGATTCGGGCAGCGAAACGTCAAGTGTATCCACTAGTGAAAGCGAATCAGAGGAAGATACAGAGGAGAGTAAATCAACTTCGAAGAAAATAGAGGATGGTAAGGAGTTTCTGAGAAGTGACTCATGTCCCACTGAAAGCACAAAATCTACCCAACCATCACTTAATCTACCAGAAGAAAACACATTTACTAACACTGGGAAAACTAACAGAACCTCTAGCAGTTCAGAAAGCATGTCTGAACAGAAAACAAAAACACCGCCAGCAACCACTGACCCTTCATCTCATGAACGACGCCCAGAGGGAAGGAACTATGAACCGAGTGCAGAAACTTCCAAACCTGAAACGACTCCTGTGCCTGTTGGTGATGACAGCCAAAAGCTAGCAACTGCTTCAAGTGACAGTGACTCTGAACTGCAAATCCCATCAATTTCGGTTGAAAAACAAGAAAAAACTGAAAACCACCCTGATCAAATTGAGACACACAAGACACAACGTAAACTGCCTGAGTTGAGTTCCCGTCAGAACGCAAAATGCATTTCGATGTCTGAGTACGCAACTCCTCTTGACGAAAGCAGGTACGTTTGTTTAGCATAAACACTTGTTTAATGTAGGCTTATGAACACCCACATTTGGCAAAGAGTGGTCTGCATTCAGGTCTTGCCGTATTTGCCATTCAAATCCTAGTATGGGCAGCCAGTAGACCGAATTCATAAGTATGCTTGCAAGTGTTATGTACAACGAGTAGCCAACCGTTTCAGGCCGATGTAGTAAAGGAGGGATAATGAACACGAATGAGCTACGGTGTCATCAACAAGTAATTAAGGTGGCCAACATCACACGTGACAAAAGAACAGGCTTAAGCATTACTTTATGGAGTGACGAATTTCCTATCGTTGGGTAAAGCAGCGTCGTAATTCGAGACAGGGACACTTTCCCGAATGCTTTCACTGTGGTAGCCACTTGCTGGGATTAAGACAGCTTTTCGAACACGTGCCAAAATATTTGTAGTTTGTTAATCCACCTTGATCTTATGTTCTCTGTTGATCACTTGTCCATAAAACACAAGTTTGTCAAAAATAATTCTATTCATTACTAAGAAATAGGTTCATTAATTTGCAGGCATAAAGAAAAGCCCTGAAAAGGTTTTTCTTTTGATAACGTTGACTTGTCTTGCGCGTAACTTGAATGTATTGCATTTGCAATACACGGTCTAGTAAGAAATACGACGCTCAGCAAATTAGAATCCAGTGATATCTGACCTGTACTTTGTGAATAGATGTTCTTTGTGTATTGGCTGGTTTTCCAATTTATTAGCCACTATTTTGCACATCAGACTGTTCAATAAGGCTTACATTTAAACCTTCTCTAATTTTTTCCTGAAAATGTGTCGTGTTTTGCATTCTATACAACTCTAAGTGATTATGTAGAAATGACGGAGAACCGCGAGGAAATAAAAGTGAAATTTTATCAGTTCTAATTGCCTCCGTTTTGTAGATATTACATATATCATTTAATAAGGCACTTGCTTTACTTTTTTCTGAATCAGTATACAAAAAAACTAATCGACATGTGATTAAGACCATTTACAAAAATTCAGCGGAAGTGGTACTTTGCTACATTTCGAACAACTTTCAAGACCGATCTTGCCCATCATGACATAGATTTTACAAATGCATTTTTAAGCATTACACTTGAAATACTAGAATTCGATCTAGAGCAATTGCCGAATTATAGCATTGGAGAACGTTAAGCCTTTCAAAGGGGGATTATTGTATGAAATGCCGGGTAGCGCCACTAAGTCCTACTACGTTTACGCTTGATTGATATAAATAGATTACTTCTCCTCCCACATCCTAAATTAGGCATAATAAAGGCGTTTCGCACATGTGTACATACCTGAAAATTTGAATTTTGAAAATGCTGGATCAGGAGAACAGGAAATAGTCGAAGTTTTGGGTGTAGGAGCATTGCAATGACATGCCTATTGAAAATTGGTGAAGCCCACCATCAGAAAAGAAAGTGTCCAAGAATATTTTCCAGACTTTAAATTATCAAATGACGATAAATTTGCAGTTAGTATGTTGGATTTATACTTGAAGCATTTTACATGGAACCAGATCTAGTTTTACATTTTAAACGATATGAGATTGGAAATCAGGATGTGAAATATTTGAAGAATACGTGTTAATACTATAATCAGGCGCAACTATTAGAAATTTTATTAAGTTGGTTTGTGAACTTCATTTCTAAATTAAAAATGTCCTAAGTAAGTCGGGAAAAAGAATTAAAGACAGCTGTCCTTCGAAAAAAACGTGGAAACAAATAATAAATCTGGATTTCTGGCTTGAATTTTATTTAAGGAGTCGATTTTTTTCACCACAGACAGACATTTGAATGCATTCCATTTGGACGACGCAATTGCAATCACAAAAAAAACTTCAAAATTTTTTTATTCCGACTTTTAGAGACAGTGAGCAGTCAGATGAAACTGAAAGTAAGTCTCATCCTGTGCAGTATCTAATTCACTTTTCCAAATTGAAAGAAGTCTTTGAGGCAGATGGAGGCTGTGATTCTACAGAAAAAACAGTGGGTTGTCAAATTTAAATAATGACTGTGCAAAATTGGGCGACAAAAATATTGGGGTAGTATTCTACCGATGCAGAGGCTTAATTTTCAGTAGGGAAGGTGGGTGATTGCTCCAAACCAGAGTTGCCTTTAGAGTTAAACTCCACATTCAGCATTCTACTTCTCCGTTCCTTCTCCTTTTTCATTAAGAGCCCCTTCAATGTCAAAAGTGCACGTTAAAGGCTTCTTAGTTCGTGAATTAAAAATTTCACCCATATTGTTTTTAAAGGTTCTGATTCAGAAGAAAGTGCCAAGAATGTAGCTGAACAAAGGTAAGTCCTAGACTTACACTTCTAAGTTTTCAAGTTGCCAATTTAATTACCATTCGTTCTTTCTCAAAATTCTCGAACATGCTTAAATAAGGTTTTCTTCTGGAAAAGAGGGTGAGAATGAGTAGGAGGTGTATTCGCCAAAACTGTCTTATACAACCTCAGCATGAGCAATGAGTAGACACAGCATCAGTACTAAGAAGTGTTGTCCAACCACGTGTTAAATGGGAAAATTGCCATAAGTTCATTAGACTTTGACAAGTCCCTGCTCTCAGTTAAATCACCTCAATTTTGGACTTATCTTCAATGTCTCATAATGCTCTCACAACACAACCATTCAATTACTTAACGACTATCATGATAATTCTTTTGTGTGGTTTTCGCCAATTAGTTGCCCTCAGGTACAAGGAGATCAGCCAATATCAGATTACATCAAACAACCGAGAGAAACGCGAAAACATTCAGTTCGCAAAATCCGAAACATGTTCAAAAAGAAACAATCGGGTTCACTGGACGTTCTTGATGAGTCAGCAGGTAAGCAGCTTTAGGGGTCACGTTATCTGCTGACACTGTTTGCAATGTTCATCGTTCCTTTCTGTTCTAATGAAGCCTCATACAGGCGATCATATAGTCCTGAATGTCACCAACATATGATTTTAATGAGTCGGCGTGAAGCGGGTTCGTTCAACAGTCCCGTTATTCAACCATGGAGCCAGAAGTTGATTCCAGAAATTCACGTCGATGAAGTGTGTGCGTGGGGGTTGGCAGAACTCCTTTACTTGCTACACCAGAGATATGCTGAACGGAAGAGCAGCTGCTAAAGTTTAATTACAATTTAGCTTTATTGTATTTTTGCATTTGTCAACTAACTACAGATATAAACTCCACTCTTTTCCACAGGTTCCAAAAATGAACAAAGTACCGGCGACATGGCCCGGCCCAGGTGGGTTGGGGACCTCTTCTTTGTAAACAATAATTTACTAGCCGCGCGTTGTCAAAGTCTTTTAAATTATTAAGTAATATAGTAGACTCTGCGAAAATGTGGCAGATTACCTTAACCATTACCGTAGTCAATGCAGACGCGTTAGTTCATATTTTTGATAGATTCCGACGCCAGCAAACCTAAGACCGTACTTTCTATGATGAACAATGCTAATTTGTGTTGCTATGGAATTTTGTTTAGTAGCTGTGGCTTACCGCCTGATACCCTTTTTCCCCTACTACATGTCTTTACTTTGTTCTCGGGTTCCTACAATCGTTAACTAGTGGGGTTGTAAGTTAGCTAAGGCTGCCACTACTTTAGCTGATGCTTAGGCAATGTTTAGTGACTGCTTATAATACCCACAGTCCTTAGGGATCTGACAGAAGTATCTGATAAGTTTTACAAATGTCTTCCGGGGACAAAAAATACACTAGCGCTGCTTCCGACGAGTCGGCGAAAACGACCTACTCAAGTGCAAACTAATAGAAGTGGTTGATTATGTGTCTCTCATTAGTAGTAGTTTGGTGTTTTTGTGAACCGCCACACCGACAATGACGCGCATACCGTTTTCGCCAATGCAGTTGACTCAAAAACTAACCTGGCCGATGTCGGTAACATTATAGTTATGACTCCAGGGTACGCCCATGCAGCCAAGCCCAAGCCTTCAAACAATCCAAACCCATATTTAAGAAAAGTGA
Source organism: Mesocestoides corti (assembly GCA_900604375.1). Classification (NCBI taxonomy): domain Eukaryota; kingdom Metazoa; phylum Platyhelminthes; class Cestoda; order Cyclophyllidea; family Mesocestoididae; genus Mesocestoides; species Mesocestoides corti. The sequence goes on along the minus strand of UXSR01005255.1, from coordinate 68,792 downwards.
CAGGCCTCCTGTAACGGTGGCGACGGGATTTGGCTTAGGCACTCACAATTTTTACGCCATTGATATCGTTAGCGGTTCAAAATTTTTGATTGAAACCAGTGCCGAGGTTAGTGTAATTCCCGTAGGATTCAATTGACGCCACGTCGAAGCTCTAGGTCTACAACATCAAGTCCCAAATGACCCACTCCTTGAGGCAAACAACAAGTAACACCTTAAATTTGGGTCTCAGACAACAGATTTCCTTGATTATTAACGTCGTTGGCATTTAGCAACTAATAACTGGTGTTGATTTCCTTTATCAGTTTGGTATTCTAGTCTATGTTGCATGGCGGAAGCTTTTTAATACAAATTTTATTCATTTGTAAAACGAGTTACTGTTTCAATAAATAAGATAGGACCCTGTTTGGCGTTACCCGTTTCTAGCAGGAAAAAACAACTGTTGAAAGAGTGCACTGGAATCCTCAAGACGAAGTAGATATCCAGCAGACACACCCATGTAGTCATGCTTCATACCGCTACAAAAGGTACACCAGAATTGCTGGGGCCAGATTTGCACATAATAAACTCAGACAGCCTAGGCAGAATTTGAGCATGTGCGCCGCCCTGGAATACTTTGCTCTTCTTGACTCATTTGATATAGTACCTAGGAGGTCCGGAGACCCTGCAGGAATTTCAGAATAAAATACTACTGCTGTTTTTTTGACAATCCGCGATGCTGTGAAAGAAAACTTAAAGTCCACTTAAGCAGGACTACTTTTTAGAGCCATTATGCGTCAGCCAACTTAGATGAATTCTAATTCTGGCTACAAAATCGAAATCCATTCTCTACCCTAAATCGATCAATTGAGTCTCCTCACGGCAGCCACCAAATCGGCCGTAATCATGCAAATCTGTAGTGGGGATTGAACTACTCTATACCTCTGCGCGCAATAACCCGAGAGCAAAGGAAAGGACAGGCGACAACACTTACCGCACACATTTAGCGTTTCAGTTAGATGACAAGAATTTTGACCTTAGCTTTTAAATCGCATAACGATCTCGCAAAAGAACCCCTCTATTGATTAATAACTATCATGATAATTCTCTTGTGTTGTGTTTGCCCATTAGTCGCCATCGCTCCTATGGAGATCAGCCAATATCAGATCAGATTAAGCAACCAAAAGAAACGAGAAAGCATCCAGTTCGCAAAATTCGAAGCATGTTCAGAAGGAAAACTGAGACGGCTGGTAAGCAGTTTCAAAGTTTACATTATCTGCTAACACTGTTTGCGGTATTCATCATTTCTTTCTGCTATAATGATGCCTCATACAGGCGATCATGTAGTCTTGAATGTCACCAACATATGATTTTAATGAGTCGGCATGAAGCGGGTTCGGTTTACGAGTCATTGAGTAAGATGTGGCTTAACGTAATCGTTCAAGAATCCCGTTATTTAACCATAGAGGCAAAAGTTGATTCCAGCAATTCACGTCAGCGAAGTGAGCGCGTGGGGGCTAGCAGTACTCCTCTACTTGCTACACCAGAGATATGCTGAACGGAAGAGCAGCTGCTAAAGTTAGACTACATGGCGGTGTGTGCACCTAGTTTAGGACGAACCAACAATTAATGGGTCATAATATTTACCTCATTTTGTCTTTTGGCCTAGTCTTCGTCCACATGTCTGCTAAGTTAACGAAATATTAAGATCGTAGATATGTACCAGACGCATTTGCAGCCTTTACGCCACACTGATTAAATACATAAATCACTTACGTGCATAGTATAATCAGTGGGACCACAACGCTAGGAATTAAATTGCTGGCAAGGATATCAGTTGATTTCTGGCCGAAACCAATTCCATGTGATGCTTCATCGGGCTCACTGGAAAATGGGCAATTCAGCAACTAAAGGAAATTCTGCGTGGTCTCGCGCCTACGCAAATCGAAAAATGTCCTGGAAACGCTGCCATCAATTGTTTAAGACTTCTAAGAGTCAGATGACTGAGTATAGTAATCTCACAACTTTCGCCTATTTTGTAATTTAAAAACTAACAGAATGTGACAGCCTTTATTTGGCTAATTTGCAAGCAATTCCTTTGTAACTTTTTAGAGCCAATGCTAATCACTTACCAACCGATCACATCTCAGTTTGAAACTACTGAAAATAAAAACATGATGCAGTAAGTTAATTTTAAGTTTAAATGAACCAATGCTGATCACTTCGTGAATTAGTAAAACATTATTTCGCTGCAAGTAAGAATTCTACACGAGACGTTTAAGTGACTATCTGATAAATAACTGACATTTAACAGCCATTTCAACTCTTTACTGCAGCATTAATAAAAGTTTATCAAATTGAGAATGTCGAAAAAAAACTGTTAGAAATTTTTTTATTTGCCAGTACGTTAATCTAGCAACAAAAAATACTGCTTGTTGGGTTCAAAGTGCCCATTATGATTTGAATGATGAATACTCTCTTTGGTAAAACGGTACAGGAAGCACATTGGAAGTAATCTAGTGATAAAAATTTTCGAATTTATCTTCCTATTTTTTTCATATAACGTTATCTACAAGGGCCTCTTGAGGTGAATTTAGCAATAAATAAGGTCATTTTTTCCCAATTTTAGTGAACATCAAAATTCAGGGGTTAGTCTCTTATTTTAACGTCTTTATGTGTAAAAACCTAACTACTAAGAGCTGTGTTAGCGGACACTTGGACATTTTACAACTAGCAAGTTTTACATTTTAGACTGCCACAATGTCAAGTCAGCCATCAGAGGGTTAGTCATGTCTTTCAACCTTTCGCAATTTGTTTGTTAGCAAGTAAATAGGTTGCCTGTTTGATTTTACGCTCCCTGAAAAAACTCCGTCTCAAAATTGAGCGGTTATGTAAGAAAATGTCATTTGGCAGTTGAAGTTGCAGTATTTTAAGAAACATTTGAACAAATTTACAACACCTGCTGCCCCCGACGCCTCGCGGGAATTCTAGTTGAATGTTTAAGGTCAAAAGATGCAAGATTGGAAGCTACAATTTAAATTAAAAGGAAATTCAGGGGCGAAAATACCAAATACCTCAAAATTTACTGGAAAGTATGTCTTTTTTGTATACTAAAGATCCCATATCCTAACAGATTTAACAGTCGGTAATGCACTCTGAGTTACATGTTCGTGTCGCCCAACCATTGCTGCTGGGGGTGTCATGTAGTGAGATTAATGTGAATAATAGGTAGGTCATGGTATGCGCTTAAAAACTTCACGTCAGGCAAAAAAGTATTGATCGTTGATAAAGCCGAAATATCGTGGAGACAGCTTGTGATAAGCAAGAATTTGGGTGTAGAAACTGTGTGTGAAATGAGAATTTTAAACCATTTCTGCAGAAGGGTGATAAAGATGACTGACAGCATAAATTTTACTTACTGCACCCGTATTTTTGCTCATCGTTCAATTTTACTGTACAGGTTATGCTGTTGAGAACACAATCTTTTACTTGGTAAATTGTCCAGAGGAAACAAATAAAATTTAACTTGCACTATCCTGAAAGGTGATGGGTTCAGCCAATCTGTGAGCTTCAACTGGTAGACTACTTATTCAATTAACGTAGGAACAATTATATTGGCCAGTTGTTACTGGAAGTCATAATTAAAGTTACGAAACAACGAGTCGCTGTTTGTCGCAAACTCCGAAAGCCTAAAAGTGCTATAGCAATGAAAAGAGCTCATAAAATCACCTTGACTTATTTCACCGTTTGTTAAATCATCAAGCCCATGTTTTGGGTGAGACGATTGTAATGGGAAAGAACTTCAAGAATAAACACTTCTAATAATGTCGCGGCCCCAGGTAAGAGGCTGTACGGCACAAAAATCGAATGTGCTGGTCGATTCACTTTTAGTTAAGCGCAGGTCTTCACAACTGCCACATTGTTGTTATACAAAATTCAACTACTCTCATTTTCATGTTTAACGGATGTTTTCTGATGGGACAAATTTCTACAGATACCACCATTTTGTCGTTCTCACTTCTCTCACAAGTCCACCTTTTTTACTTTTTAATCCTGTCACTAATTTAGGCTGCACCTGTAGTTTGTGCCCACTACGGTCTACAAATTACAAATCTGAGGTTAAAGATGGTTAGATTCAAAAGCCAGTAGGTGCAAGCTGATTAATTTAGTCTTTATACTGATTGTAGAACAGATAAAAATACATTTATCTAAAAAAATGATCTCAACTTTGTTTCAAAACTGGACACCGGCTGCAACTAGTTATCACTTTGATTCGTGTTAAAGTTAAGTCACCCCAAGACCAAATTAGTACAATCTAAGCAATCGAGAAATTTGAAACAGTTAATTTTGCAAAGGAAAATGTTCATTCTGCTGACAGAAGTTTTCAAAAATCATTGCTCTTTTATTTGAAATCAGTGGTTTAAGTTCAATTATATAAACAAACGTACGTTAATAGTATATATATAGCAAAAAAACAATTCAAAAAGGGTTTTAGATGGCTCTATTTGTGGCAAGCTACTTGCAAACTCGAAGCAAATTCTTAAAATTCGGCCATTTATTTGTTTTTAAAGCAAAATGGAAGTGTGTGCGTGTATGAACTCGTCTATCTAATTTCTAACTTATTCTGATTAGATTTATCTCTATACTCAGGCTAGAAGTATTTACTGTTAAAACAGGACTGATTTTCAAAATCTGATATTAAATTTTATCTAGTTTTAAAGCAACTGTTTAAAGCCAACTGAACTAATTGCGTCTAGAAAAATGCGTCAAAACAATAATGCAATGAAGGTTTTTTATACAATTAAAGTCTTCCCCTTCTATTTGATCAATTGTATCAAAGTTTCCTTCTGCTTGTTGCATTTTCATAGTTCCTGCTAAAAATTATTTAAATTTACAGATAATGGACGTTCAAACTCTCACACTGAAGTAAGCCAGCCAAAACCCGAAGAGGCCAATGAAGGGTAAATTTAATTAATACAAATGAAGCAGTTTTATTTTCTTCCATAATTGACAAAAATAACCAACCATGTTCGATTCACGTTTAATCCAAAGGCTTGAGCGTACTACACTCACGAGGCTAAACAGATTGTATACATTTATTAATCTTTGATAGTATTGAAAGCGACAATTTAGGTCGTTTATTTTACCAAATCAAATAGTATTTGGTTAGCAAATGCATTATTTGGGGTAAAAATACTATTACCAACAGTTCTTTGCATGCAGAATCCCCAGTTAACATAAACCTTCTAATTCTAACTTGTTTTAAAAATTGGACCTTACAAATACCGCCATATATAATTATGCGACCTTTGTCGACATATTCTTTAAGAGTATCTTCCTAGCAAATTCAGATATTGAAAGAAATATAATTCAAATTTTCAGACGTATTTAAAAATGAGTCAAAAAATCTTACACAAACAGATTTTTTCATACATCCAAAATATATTATTAGTCGCATACTTATGTTTTAACGTTAAAGCCATTTAAAATTGTTTTTCTTTCTAGAAACGAAGAACATTTTTAGCCTAACATTTGGACCCTCTGGGGTTACGTGAGAGAAGTATGCAGCAACAGAATTCAGACCGCAAATTTGTGATTTTCAACAACTTTTTTTGAGTTGTTTGCTAGAAATTCCAAATAGTAGCTACAAACTTGTTTTAGCCCGAATTGCTCAATCTTTTGTCTTGCCTTTGAAAATGTTTAAACTAGATACCACTATATCCTTTAAGAAAATAATACTTCAGCACAAACTTTTGAACCAGTGTCTCTCTACACACTGTTTTCGATAAAATCTCAAGATGGTCAGTATATAGACAGCAGCTAACGTTTAACTGACTTCGCAACATCGAAAGTGTGAGCAAGTAATAAAAGAGGGATAAATTTGAAAAGTATTCTATTTCTTTGCGAAAAATAGGCAACACGAAATATAATTTTGACAAGATTTCGCAAAAATGGGTGTCATTTTAATACAATTTGATGAAAAAAGAGCAATTATGTATTTAATTACTTAAAGAAATCACTGCCTGAAATAAAAAATCTGGACATTGCTAAAAATTCTTTACCCAAGAGCCTTCTTATAAGTCAAAAATGGGCACTAGGTTGAACAATTATAAGGCGTTCATGTATTTTTACTAATTTCATGTTTTGTCCTTTATATGAAAAAGCACAATTATTAGTTAAATAATAAATTGCTTTTGACAAGAACGGACGTCCAATTCTCAAGCTTTGTCGTGAAACATTTTAAAGTCACAACGCATGTTAAAATAATTGAAACTCACAGACCTTTACCTAGATAATTCAGAAAAGCTGCCAATCACTCGACCTCATTTTAGAAACATTATAAATTGCCAATAAATTATTACGCTTCATTAAAGAATTAAATCAAAATATTTAAAACTAACATTTTTACTTAACATATAAAGGTTACAAAATGAAAATATAAATTTTGAATTTTAGGATGTTTTTTTTTAACAACATCCAACAGCATTAGACAAGATTTCTCGTTTACAGCAATGTTTTTTTTTCTGTGTTAATTTTCAAGGTCTCATATCTGTGTTTTTTTAAAAATAATTTTAGAGGGTTGGGATCCATGCGTTAAGACGGCAATAAGCGTCAGATAATTTTCTCTGTTCTGTAGCCCTTACAAGCAGCAATTTGTTTGGGTTGTAATTGATGGCTCATTATCTCAAGAAATTGCAAATCAAGCTTGGAATTCGGAGGCCACCTTGGCCCGAAAACCGCGAAATCCCTGTTGGACCAATTTCCCAGAGTACTTACATTTCTGAACCATGGCCTCTCTCTAAGCTATATGGCAATAATCAAATTAGTACTTCGAGATACACATGGTATGGTTTCATCTTTCAAAACCTGGAGGAGCAAGCACAGCGTATTGCAAATTTTTATTTTCTCTGTATCGCTATCGTCCAACTTTTTACGGATTCGCCAGTTTCGCCGATAACATCAATATTGCCTCTTGGATTTGTGATCTTACTCACAATGGCAAAGCAGGGATATGAAGATTTCCTGCGTCATAGGGCCGACAGAGAAATAAATAATGTCCCCGTTCAAATCGTAAATTCAAATGGTGAACTCTTCACAAAGAAAGCTTTTGAAATAACTGTTGGCGATATTGTTCTGCAACGGTCTAATGATACATTCCCCTGTGATCTCATTCTCTTAAGCTCCAGCGAAAGTAATGGTGAATGCTATGTTACAACTGCCAGTTTGGATGGAGAAACCAACCTCAAACGTTTTATTTCCGTGTCAGCGACTAGGAACCTCGATTCTCCAGAGACTCTTGCGTCACAACTTGAAGGAAAAGTGATTTGTCAACAACCCATTGATGATTTTTATAAGTTTCATGGTAAAATTGTTTTAAAAGTAAATGGGGCTGAAACCACCCAACCACTTGGTCCGGAATGCCTTCTTCTCCGAGGTGCTCGACTCCGAAATACAGACTTTGTTTACGGAGTAGCTGTGTATACTGGATCTGATACAAAAATGTCTCTTAACTCAAAGGGAAAGCAAACAAAATACTCTCAGGTAGAGAGACAGCTGAACACTTTTCTCCTTGTCATCTTGGGCATTCTAGTGTCAATATCGGTCTTATATACCATCCTTGAGTTCTCACTCCGTCCTAACACTGCTTGGTACATTAATCTTTCGAAACCCACTGCATGGATTGTTGTGCAAGATTTCCTTGGATTTCTAGTCCTCTTCAACTACATCATTCCAATATCTCTCTATGTTACAATCGAGTTCCAGAAGTTCTTCGGCTCTATGTTCTTTGGGTGGGACGTCCAAATGTATGACAAGGAAATTAATGAACCGGCACTGGTCAACACATCAGATATTCTTGAAGAGCTAGGTCAGGTATGTCAAGTCCTGGCGTTATTTTAATTTCTAACTGAATTTTATTATATAATACAGGCCGCCTCATAGCTTTTTCCAGGAAGTAGCCGTAGTTACCTTGATAAATCGTTGTTTTCATTTTAGGATTTCAGTATTTATCTTTTGACCAGCTAGAGACTTGTTTCTGAATTAAAACACTTTTTTAGCTAAATCCCAATGATTGCCAGAAGAAAATTCTGCCTTCTTAGGTGTTCAAGGTACTAAGTGCGTAGCATGATCTCAAATAGTTTGTGTCTATTCCGTGAGTCATGTGTTTAGGTTACTCGAATTGGACATTTTCCGTACTTTGTAAGTGGGCGCCAAGCAACTAACGTGTTACTTCTGGTAAGATTTTAGGGACGTTTTGTTAATTTTTACCACTTTGTACTTTCACTTACCACTTTGTCTAGTAGATTGGGTTTTTTTTCTTGAAATCATAAGTTAGATTATGCAATCCACCCCATGAACATGTATTTTTATGTTCCGCTGTATTTTTGTATCTTTATAGCATGCATTCAAGTAAACTGGGGCCCCTGGTCATACCATAATCTTACCAATATCAAGCAATTAAGTCACGATGTCTCTCTTAAACCTCGCGAATTTTTGAAATGTATAGCTGGAATTAGTAATAACCTTAGTCAGTTTCATAGGTATCTTCATAAATGATGTATTAAAGAGTTGGTGTTTGATTTTGTATGAAAACAACGTGTAAATAATATTACTTTGTACAAATACATTTGCAAATGTTTCACTCCAAATAGTTTGCTGAAATGACGAGCTATTCAAGCTTCAGCAAGCAAATTTTTTCGAATTTACAACGAGATACTATGATGGCAAAATATTCCACCAAGTGTCTGATGTTTTAAATATAGTTTCGGTGCTGTGTGCAGCAGTCAAATGATAAATGGGGTATCGTGACTTGTGGCGTGGCCATTCGTTCGCGGGGCACTACAACGGTAAAAATTGCAGTCGACTTCCGTTCGCACATTCGACTTGAAATCCAATCCAAGAGAGCAAGGTGAATTGCACAAGGGTATTTTAGTAGAATTAGACCTCAAAATATGAAAATTATGGCTTTCTGGGCATCGACACGATTCATGAGACTTAAAACAAGCCGAATTTCTTTTAATTTTTACATTCTATGTAGTCGTAATCGAATTAGGTCTATCTTATTGGAATCCAAACATGTCTGCAATGAGTCACTAATACTAATACAAGTTGATTAAAATTCGGTCCCATACTACCCGTAAATGCCAAATGCGAAGGCGGTGTCAATCACCGCTATTTAATTGAGTATCGTTGCACCAATTACCTTTAGATGTAGAGTTGATGAAATAGGCATTTTGGTTCTGACCGGAATGTAATCTTGTGGTGGACCTTGCCGCACATTTTAATGCTATCCATATACACGTATGTTTGGATTGAACGGTGTTTGGTTTTGTTTTGCCGAACTCCTTTTACGAGCATAGTTTCTGAAAAAAAGTTCTTCATTATTGATAAAGCTTTTGTGTATTCATGATAGGGTAGGCGAACAAGCACTTTAGCCACAAAACTTGTCATTAGTCGTTTCGGCTCGATTGTAGGCTCACCTGCAGTTCCATCCAGGATCCCCACGCTTGAGGTGGCACAATTACTCACAATTCACACAATTTACTTGATTTAAGACATCAGACAATTATAAATTTTACCAACATTCGGCAGTTAGGATGTCATTTTACTACAAGGCGATTTTCATAATGTAATGCAAGAATTATCAAACTCCAAGTTTTATGATTTCTTCCTCAGTTTTTGGCTTTTGTTTTCTTGTTTGCATTGTTTGTATCCTTCGCTACTTTACTTTGGAATCAAATCATCTTTGTGCTATTTTGATGCTTATAAGAATAATCCCATGCTTTCGCTCTGTTACCTTACACCAACTTGGTTATGCATGGTCATACGGTACCTATTTAAGTATGAAATGCACCGTGAGAATGTGATGTATGTGCAGCAAATTGGACATCTCGGGCTTAAAAGGGCCGTTTTCAATTTGGCAGACCTTGAAATGCCAAGAACTACTTAACTCACAGGAATTCTGCTTCTTTCTAGTCTTAAAATGGTCAACAATATGGGTTTTGTCAAATAATTTTCTGCTGCTATTTACTTATTATACTGTTCAGATTTGTGAGAATTAAAGGGAATGTCAATTAAATGAAAGTTCAATCCTTCACAAACCATCAAAACAGGTCTGATATAATGGTGCGTTGTTATCTAATGTAGCTTTGCCCACCCAAATTACTTTTTATCTTTAAAAGTTGTCTTTTCACTTTCTTGCATTAACTACGCCTAGGAGACAAATATTTTCAGAAATAGATACTCTGAAGCCCAATTAAAAATCCTTTGTAGGGTGCCTAAGTCGCCATATATTGTGCGACCTTAGATGTCTCTTCCAACGTTTAACGAAGACTGACTTCTGCTTCTAATTCAATCGCTTTTTCCGGTTTTTTAGGCTAAGTTTTTAAATACGTGTCCAGACACTTACTGAGACATTAAATAAATCCGCAAAATTGGTTAGATTCCACTTTCCTGGTTAACAGAGATACCTTCGTAGCCCTGATTTGCTTAGTTAACTATGTTTGGTCTGTTTTGTCTTTGAAAAAAATTATTCATGAGGCGAAATCTTCATCACCAAGGGCTTTGGTTTTGTAGTGCCTCTCCACTTGGGAATCTTTTCAACCACTTATGAGCTAAAATGTTGGATTTTCATTTTCACTATTCCCTATGACTTCTTACGACAGCAAGTTTGCGACTTTTAGTAGAAAATATTAATCTTAAAGCGTAGAAATGATGTTCTCAGTACACTGGATTATCTGAGCTCTTGATAAGTGAAACAGCAGTTAAGATCCTTCAGCCTTATGGAACCCTTCAAAACGGTCGAAAGCCACTATTATTCTTATTTTTATGAAATTATATGTGATCTTCTTTAAACTACCATTATTTGGATTTAAAAAAAAGAAGGGACGAATTAAAGACTAAAGTTCAAAGACTGCTTAGCACATCACTTAGTAAAGGAGGTATGGAATTAGTAGATAGTCCAAGTGTTTGTCATAATTTTTATAATTCACTAGAGCTCCTCATGATCGTCTCTTCACAAGGTGAAATACTAATGGATTACACAATAATATTGCTCACAAGTTTTATTAAGATGCTTGATTTCTTAAGTAAAATCGAATTTGAGAAATTTCCTGGTATTTCATTGTTGTTCATGTCTTTTGTATTTTAATAGGTTTCACAGAATCACTTTTTTGTGCACATTTCTAGGGATGTTTCTAATGCGGCTCTTTTAATTTAAAAAAATTATGCTTTGTGATCAAAAGTTTGGCATCTGAGCTGCCGGCGGGCACGGTTTTTCTTTGTTGAACATCGTCGTATCCATTAATGTGCAAAATAATCTTTGACAAAATACGGAGGAAGTGTAGTAAGTTGAATCTGAATGAATTAAGCGTTCAGACGAAGAAGCATTTCGGAGTGTTTGGACGGCGAACTAAATTAGGCCTGATTCCTAGCCGAGATTGCTACTCGTTTTTCTGCCTTTCAAGCCCCGGCCACTCCACAATCAGCTAATCTTGGAGCAGTTGGCAGTTTTTTAAAACCGTTTTTCACTTTACTTTTACTTTATCGATTGACCGATTTCTAAAGACACCATATGACCTAACATGCATCCCCAATTTCCAGGCCTGTCTTTCATAGTTGTCGCGTAGGCACTGCCGGACATGGCTGACACGCCCACATAACCAAATGAGCTTGTAAATTCTGAACAAGTGATGCAGTTACTTTGCGAATTTATTCATTCTCCCAGTAGTCGACAAGATTTCCTTGGCTTGCTGTTTTCGTTTACCCTAGCAGGGTCCAAGCTTTTTGTTTCGTTTAGACTAGTTAAATGTGCAAATTAAGCACTGAATTTCTTCGTAGCAGGGGCTGTATGTTACAAGTGGTTTATAGTAAGAAATGGTTTTTTAAGGAGAGTTTTGATTAACTTGCGTTTCTTCGTTGAATTTCATTCCACCACTTCATTTTGAGGCCGACTGAACAGAACGGTATGACCCCATTCGCATTGGAAGACTTTATTGCCATCCGCTTAAGACTACAAACGAAGACGTTTTATGCCTCACCGTCACGCTTATACAGAAATAGTTTGTTTACTAACGAATTTTTTTGGGATTATATCAACACTGTATGGCATTTCTTTGTGTTAATAGTGCAATATGTACTCACTAAATTTAATAGTTATCTAATGAATGATGTGTGAGCTGAAAAAGCATACACTAGGTAGTGAAATTGGTGACTTGCAAACATTCGCTTGTTTTCTTCATGATCTAGGAAATTGCAAGGCCACCTTTTTTATGTGCAGTATGCTCGTTCTAGGTCAAGTTGTTCCCTTGCATAGTACTCACCCCGGATGATCCCTTCTGCATTTCACAGCTAAACTATCCTCTGTGTTTGCCACGCATACATGCACTTCCTGCTGATCATTATGCTAATTTACTGCTTTTGTGAATTACATTTCCTAATTACGGATAAAGTTCGCGGTGTTCTCAGAATATTTAATTATATAGCGGAAGTATTAATTTCTGAGGAAATTGAGATCACATTAGTTACACTTTTAAAAAGATTTCGCTTGTCTAATGGCTCGATCAGATCCCTTTTAGATAATTTAACAGCTAATGGGGTGCATAGGGTACTTAACACCTCAGCCAGAGTCAGTGAATTAAGCGACTTTGTATGTTTGCTCTCTGCTAGTGCATTTGTATTCATAGGCCTTAACATGCTTCGTCTGGATTGTGTTGGTCGTCGTTTCTAAGCGTTCCTCCCACATTAAAATAATAGCAATAATAATAATAATAACAGTGTAAGATTCCACTGTTGAGATACGCCGAATAAATGTTGAGTAAAGTAAAATACATTAATTTAGCAAAAAATTTGCACTAAGTTTTTGGTATGTATACAAACCAAGGTTTTAATTTATAACCGTGACTAACGTGACTAACTTGCACATAGCCACTTCGATCCACGTACATTTTTCCTTTAAACCGAAATCTCAGTGATATTTGATAGCGTGCTATTTTAGGCCACATTGAAGAGCTTATCGTTGAGTAACTAACGTTCAATCGCTTTACGTCATGGCATGCCCGGCACTTGCAGTGTTTCAGTGTTTTGTGTTTGCGTGGGTATGGCGTTTTCTGGGTAACGCCCATGTCAACATCAGGTAAGACATTATGCGTGACTTCGCGCAGAGGGCATTACTTGTCTCCACTTCACCATGTCCAATGACCACAACCGGAGTTGTGGTGTGGTACAACATCAACTCCAAAAAGGGGCCCACAACGACTGCTGTATGTCCGAGCGAATCTAAACTTTAGACGAGGGGAAAGAATTTGCTTACTTCTTTCCGTCTTTAAAGTTCCCACCTTTCTAACTGTTATTTCTTTAGCGTAGTATGCTTTCATTCATGTTGACACTGTATAAAAGCATCAACAAAATCCGTAAACACATTTAGGTGCTTGTGGGATCATTATGTTCGTATTTATTGCAATAACAAACTGGCTTTTGGAAGTTGCTGGGTTGTTTGCATAAAAAAACTTGAAAAAAACTACACCCTAGAAGTGGCAAAAAATTTGGTACAAGTCGTCGTACTTTTTCCATGTGATAAAAACTATTTTCGTACGTAATTAATATGCCCAAATTTGTCTTGGAAAGTTGAAACCATCCTTCCATGAAAGTATTTCCATCCGGCTGAGCACGGAGCCGGCTTGGTGTGAACGGTATCCATGTTGCTGTAGCTATTAGAAATTAACTCGTGGCAATTCAAACGTTCCAATGTTTTTTTTAAATCGCGTCACATTTTTTGCATTATACCGAGCTTTATTTGGGTGAGCGAAACAATTGCTAATAGTGTAAAATTATGTTTATCGAGCTGGACACTCAAAAGGCTTGCGTTTTAAGTCCAGACAAACAGATTATTCGTTTCAAATGAAATCAGGTTTATTCCGCTCTTTCATTGGTCAGCAGTGGCTGTTTTATTTTAGAAACGTAAGATTTAAACAATATTTTGTGGAGCTCAACCGTGGAGTACCTTTTGCAAAAAGAAAAATCCCTTGCATCCACCTTCAATATGATTCAGAGAAATTAAATGTAATCAGTCACTGTTAAATTGTGTGCAAAACAGCAGTTCCGGTGTGGTCCGTGTCCTCCTGTTTACTTTAATTTAAGGAATTCTTCTCTGGTAGAATGGCCAATAACTGTAAAATGGGAGCTAAAGTATTCTGAACTTTAAAATTTGATGCACTAATCATGCGGGTTTTTTTATCACAGTGCAGTTAATTCCAAGCTGTGTTTTAGTATCATCTTAATTCCGGAATTAAACACTAGCAGTAGATTCACAAAGTTGCTGTGCCCTGCTCCCCGAAAACACTAATGTCTCTCGTACAGGTATCTCATCATAATTGTCCCAAGCAATATGTTTAATTGAAGATCAACGTCCAATGTGAATGCAGGAGCACAATTTTCCAGAAATTGGCTAGGCGGCTAACATGTTGCAAAAGATTGTTTTATGTTATTTGCTAACCATGAATTTGGTGCTTGGCTGATATATGGACAAGCATCTAAAAAGGTCATACTTGCGTCCTCATTTGTGAACATTGATTGGAAAGCAACTCATTTAAGTGCTCGTACTTTGTTTCATTCCATGCCAATAAGGTGATAGAATAGTGCTATGTGCATCGTACCAAAATGTTGTTTTCACCTCTGCTGAGAGTACATCTTTCTAATCAGGCACAGTTCTAAGGACCAAAGTCCCACAATTTTCCAGCATCAGTTAACCTGAGTACAGGCATGTGCTTTTTCCAAAAAAACGCTTCGTGTTCTATGCACATCTCGGAGGTAAGTTGAAAACGGGGCTCTAGTAAACGTAAAGGACATAAATCACATTAAGACGCTATCTAAACTCCAAAATACTAATTGTCAATCAAAATACTGCAATCGAGCTTGCCAATGTAGATAGCATTTTGATAACTGGGTCTCTGGGCGTAAGAACGGATATTGAAGTTGGTGACATCAATTTATTAGGTACAATATGGAAAAAAACTTCTTGATTTAAGTTCTTTTTAATCGGAATGTATCATTTTTTTTCACATTTCACGTACACTGCGCCTAGTATCTTTTAAAATTAAAATTCTTTAAAAAGTATGGAAAAGGGTACTACAGAATGGTTGTTCGTCAGGTCACAATAGCTTCTTTCTGCGTCTATTTGTATCGGCAATCGTATGGAGGTTTGACATTGCGTAACAACATGTAATTTTCCAGTGGTTTGTTTAGAATCGCCTTTTTGTTTCGCCAAAAATATAGTTTTGCACTTTCTGTCAGCTTCAATTTTGTGGAAATGTCGAGGCCATGCACAAGGTCAGAATGTGTGCTATTTAAATAAAAAAACAGAAATAAATTTTAAATTTTGTATTTTTTAGGTAGAATATGTGTTTTCGGACAAGACGGGTACTCTAACAGAGAACTGCATGGTCTTTCAACGCTTCTCTGTGTCCAGTGGCACATTTCTTGCCCGTGACAACAAATTATACCCTCTCATGCCCCAACGTGTCTCCTCCATTGTCGACATCCAATCTCCAAGGACATCTGGCCGGGGCATCAGAGGCAAAGACATGCCCGAGGATGCGCGAATCCTCTTCACGATCTTGGCCCTCTGCCACACCGTCCGTGTGGAAAACGACGAGGAGCTTTCAGCCAAGACACCCTCAAGCGCCCTGGATCCCCTACCTGAGGTGGAGTCTCACAAAATCAAACTGAGGAAGCCCCTGCACATTATCTCCGATGTGAGGGCACGAAAAGCACCGCCTAAACGCCAAGCCAGCCTAATGCGACGGGCCTCGGCCATGCAGTCCGCCGAAGCCGCCATCTCAAATGTGAGGAGGGGCAAAGGAACCTTTAGAACCAACTATGACTACCAGGTATATCAATTTCTAGCCTAGATGCCTGAATAACTTGCAGTGGAAAACAAAAACACATCTATAAGAGTAATATGTTTGGAAATATTCCAGTTTTTGAGAAGTAAATTTGTGCTGTGGCTCCCTCACTGTTCCCACTGTTCTGGTTGCAATGAAGGGATCGGTAGAGCTAGATTACGAACAACGACAGACAAAATTGCCACCGCCCATCACTTGCAAACCATTTTCGTGTCAAACAAGTGACACAAAAATGCTTTTCCCCAACGAAAGGTCAAAAGTCATGTTAAACTGGATACAAGTCATGGCTTTTTTAAATCAATGCCCTAGTGCATTCAGTACATTTAAGCGTGAATCGAATGTTCTAAAAACTAACAACTTTATTGAGTGTCCGCAAAGAAACCTATTTATATCTACCTAATCTTCTGAAAGACATTGAGTCTATGGCTTGCATAGTAGTCCTTCATTATAGGAGAATCACGCGAAAAGCCACCTAACTTTACAAATGCTTTACTTTGGGTACAGCGTGCCTTACCGATCTTCCATCTCATTCCCAGTTAAATTAAGGTTTTTAACAAGCCAATGCTATTGTTACTGCGTGACTACTTTCTTTAATAAACAATGCCTTTTGGAAGGAATTTTCACGTATGAACCCAAGAAAAATCGCGAGTTTTAGTTGTTTAAAATGTTTAATTGGGTAATCCTATATGCTATTTAGATATCCTTTTAAGTTGTTTCTTCTGGTAATAGGCTTCTTCCAAACCAGTCATTATGTCGTATAGCTAATATCAATAGAATTAGCTCTATTCCTTCTGAAAGTTTACCAGTCCTTATTTAGCCCACGGAGAGACCTTGATGAGATATCTGCTTGTACAATGTCGCAGGGGATTGTCATTTTGGTTGACAAGTTTACAAGTTGGTTCACTAGTTGACATTATGTTCAATCAATTATTCAACCCACGTTAAATTTGTTTGACATAGTGATCCCTGGTTTTTCCGCTTTACAGAAAGCAATGTGAGTTATTAGATGGCCAATTCTTGTCTACATTCCAATGGCAGTGCGTTAATTTATCGCACCTGAATGTACCTATTTGTAAGTAGAATTCAGGCTGTAAATGTGTACGAAGCTTGCTGTTTATTTTGAAAATTGTGGCAATTTCTGTAATAAAAACACCCTGAGATGATTAAGCGTCCTGATGTTTGTTGTCAGAAGGTAAATGAAACAGTACGTTTGTGACTTAGTTTGGTGTAGGAGTATTAGAGCCTAACTGATAATTTTTAAAATATATAGAATAATTAGGCACAGGAATCTTTGGTTTAACTATGGCCGTTGTATCGATTGTTTATTTAATTTTGGTAAAAACATCGGATTCTGCAAACTCTGATTTTTTGCCAGAGTTTCTTGTTAAACTGAAAAAAAGACGCGGCTTGAATTGACAGTACTTGACTCCAACTTGCATCGCGCAATTGATGGCAGATGGTCTTTGCAAGAGAAAACAGAAACAGACGTCGTATATAGGAAAATTCCTCTTTAGTTGCGTGGATT
Source organism: Mesocestoides corti (assembly GCA_900604375.1). Taxonomy (NCBI): domain Eukaryota; kingdom Metazoa; phylum Platyhelminthes; class Cestoda; order Cyclophyllidea; family Mesocestoididae; genus Mesocestoides; species Mesocestoides corti. The sequence continues at coordinate 51,392 of UXSR01005255.1, read as the reverse complement.
GAAATCACACTTAAATATCTGCTTTCAAATGCTCGTGAGTGGTCATTCAGTCACTAACACTGACACTGAGGGGTATGTAATGCAACCCACTCGATAAAAGTGGTCTCGAGCTATACTTTCTGTCGCCATCTTACCACCGTAAAAAGGTTACCTTCGCGTTTGTGACTGTGATCAATTAATGGCGATTTTAGGTTCAATTTGGATCCAAAGTGTAGCTCAGGGTTACGCGTCTGTCTAACAATGAAATATACAACTGTCTCCTAAAGTTTAAGCACAAACCCTTTACAGTTATTGACCACTGGAGGTTACGTTACACCTGGGAAATAATTCCACCTAAGCATTTTATGAATGCAACTTTCTACCAGTCAAGAAGGGCCTACATTGATCCTAAGGCAATCTAAATTCTTTACTTGCAGTTCATGCTTCAGTAATAATAAGCGAAAAATGAACACTTATTGAAAATCGTTATGGGCTTTCCAGCGTGACTTGAGTGCCAAGGGCTTAGTTAAGTCTCGTCTGTTGCTCTTCTTATTTGTGAACAATGCTGCGTGTTTTAATGAAATTAGGTCGCATGATTCATCTCAAATAAGCATCCTAAGACTGCCAGTCATTCTCCTACAGGTCAGAAAACATTGCACGAATTATTTTTCGACAACTTTTCCTGGGTGCCTTATCAGCATCACAGCAATTGGTATGAACTCTTGTAGAGATTTGACTGTCTAGTGTGTCTAGACAAAATGGGTGCATTTAAATGTCTGGAAACAATCCAATCGAAGCCTTTTTCCCCCAAAGGTATGGCACAAACCATTCAGACGTTTCTACATTATCATTAACGGGCAGTTGTGCCCATGCATACTTTCGCTAGACAAAATGCCAGTCACACGCGCAAAGGCTGTACTATTTTGGATTACCTTTCCACACTCAAAACTTTATGATTAATTGACGAATATAAATCAGTTTATACATTATGCTTTAGGAATTATGTTTGATAGACTAGTAGTGGTTTTTTGTGTATTAATCCAAAGGTGATCAAGCCTTTGAGAGGCAGACTCTCCGGCACCCAGAAACGATAGCTAGCATCAGCATGTTTTCATGATTCAGTGCTAACGCACCATTCAGTGCCATTTCAAATAAAACTAACGTATTCAAGAAATGTAGTTTCCCACAATAATTCGGGTTCAATAATTGAAACTGTCATGTTCACACCAAACAATTAATTAAATAGCACATTGCCTAGTGAATTTAAAAACTTTTTTTACGTAGTGTCGATATTTTGTTAAGTAAACAAGTATAACGCTGTTGACTTCTAGTTTATTTTAAAAGATGCTGTAGTGTGTGCCTGGGCAGATATTTAAGAGTGTGATACTCAATTTTTAGTTTCGAGCTCAACATGAAATTTGGAGAAGAGCATTTACGTTGCATTTCTGAAAAGTAAACTGTGCAACTAGCTGCGTGGCATCTAAGTGTGGTGAATAAATAGTCGTGAATTCAAAGTTGAAAGGAGCATTATGTATAAAATGTATCTTCGTTAATTTAGTGAGCTTAGCACTCCAGGTTTCACCTTACCTAAAAAATCTCTTTTATAACTTGTTATTTTAACACAGGTTTTTTGATATTAACGGTTGAAAGCTGTAAAAAACGCATTAAACACATCAACCTCAAACAGACAAACCATGTAACGCGCCAGACGAAATTGTCTAAAACACCTATTGAAAAGTGACAGCAATTTACACAGCTGGTTCGGTGTGATTTCATTAGTCTGAAACACTTTAGTTCAAAGGGAACCACGCCACTTTTTCAAATAAACAGCTCCAGAATGGCAACGCAACAACTTCATAAATCTCTACCATGAGATTTACCCTGATAACGTTCGATTAACTTTGTCTTTCGTTATTGGTTAATGTTCAACATAGATTGAATACAGATTTTTTAGATTTACATCTATTTAAAAATATCTAGATAAGTTTAATATTTATCAACATATAGATGGCGACTTAAAAATTGGAGTTTGTTTTTGTTGAGGCCTAAAGTAGCATTTGTAAGATGTCGAACGTATCCGTTTAAACAAAATGTGCTAAGAAGAAAGTTTGATTAGCAAAATTTTCCTGCCTTTTGTGGCATCCTTTGCATCATTTAGATTTTGAAAAAAATAACAGATGAAAGGTTTGAGTAATAAATACATAGTAGTTTTCTGTTACAACTTAGGCCTCTATCGTTTTGTTGCATAGCAACGAATGATGTAACATTGATGGTCACAATAAGCACCAGTATCAGTAAAAAGTCATTTGGTTTGGTAAAACAATTGCCGCTATTTTCGCTTAGTTTTATGCATGTATGTTTACGTAAAATGTGACCCAAACATTGTTAGTGTTACCAAAAGGCCTCAGTAAAAAATGGAAACACCGGATTCTACACAATTTATGTGATTAATCAGCCAAAATCAGTTGGCAAAATGGGGCATTAATTTTTCCATTTTTTTGCCTAGTGTGGACCAGAAAAAAATTCTCAGGAAAAATTAGGGACACTAGCCCCTATTTATGCAAATTGTCTAAATTATTGTCATTTTTATTTTAGGCTTCGTCTCCTGATGAAAAGGCATTTGTTGAGAGCTGTCGTGACTTTGGTATCGTGTACCACGGCGTTGATTCCAGTGGATTTCATGTAAGTCTCATTCTTTCCTATCTACTACTTGCTGAGAGGGATTTATTAATGCGGTGGCAAGTGTTACTAAAAGTGCCCATCAATATCGCTCTCGCAATCTTCTCAGTCACTCTCATCGCACTAAGATGATTGCATAGATACCTGAGGTGGGGTCGGCAGAATAAAAGTTAACAACCGTTTCAATCTCCCAAGACTCTTGTTAAAACCTCACTAAGTTAGACAGCCAGGCAATCCAAATTTACTCTTCTATCCCTCAAAATACAAACTTTTTGTTTCCGCTGGTCCACCGATAGCAGGTCTCTCTGACTCTTTGACTTGTCATTGTGTGTGCATTTGACACCATTTTCTAGCAATACACGCGAACACGTAGCAGCCTTGCGTTGGCAATATCAATAAAATGATGTAATCAGATTGTGCGCGACATGATCCAACTTTCCAGCTGCGGTGAGAGCGCTAACCGCGTCAGTGATTAGTCGTCAATCTTGGCATGTGAGGCATTTGCAGCCTTTGGTGAATGGCAAACAGAAACTGCCAGGCTGCCTCGATGACATGGCAATCAAAGTGTGGCCTTACACTTGCAAAAAAACAGTCATTATTTTGAAACGTTGAAGAAATGTCGACTGACAGTCTACAATTCAGGGAGTCCTTTTGGATTTGATTCCGTTCACTAGAATTTGCACTACGACTAAGGATATAATCGTACTGATTTACGTCAGAGTAATCTGGTTTGGGAGTTAACAAAGGCTGTCTAATTGCGATTGCCTTGCAAGAAGCGCATGTGTTCAATTGCAAGTAGAATCCCAATAATTTTTTTGAATTATTGGTTCCTGGGACGCAACTTGAAACGTTTTCATTATCCTAGGTTAACTAAAATTCTTTCTGAAGTGTTATTAATCGTTTTTCTGATAACCAGATCATTTAGGTCGATACGAATGTTACTAGAATTGCGTCGATTCCAAATTGGATATAGCGTTGTCGTTGAATGAGAATGCTCATGCAGAAAATAGGCAGAAGACTTTTTCCATGGGATATCCATCCACGCCTTCCCCATAATACCTAACCAGAAGCAAGATTTTATGTAAACAATGCATCCTAGCAGGTTTCAGTGACAAATAGTCACTGTGTGTCCATAAGCATTTATAGATTATTGGTGGAAAGTAAACACGATCTGCTTCACCCTCTAAGACGAGTCCGTGGATGACTTTCTGTTACCAAACATGATTACTGCGTATCAAAATAATTGATAAGGAAGGTGAGGGTTATATAAAGCATCATAGTTCATAAGTAAAAAGTTTGCCTGTATGCCATTCCTCGATTCGTGAGTGCCACGCATATTGACGTTAACTCACCTGCATGAATTTCACAATTGACCTGAATATCCGGCATTTTTATGCTATTAAGCGAGCCGAATTTGTCTCAAATAGCTGAATTTGAATGTGGTGGTTTGTGTTCTGTGTCCACCCGATGACCATCAACTCATGGTTATTAGACACATCTATCAATTAAGCAGTCGTTAAGCCGCTTGCATATAAGACTACTCCTTTCACTTTTACACTTACACAATGCTTCTAACAAGAATGGGATTATTTGAATAGGCACAGCAGTTTGCCTGGTCAGTAAAACTGTTATGTTTGAAACAATCCTCATTGTCAGTATTGGGGTCAGCGGAAATGTCACGTGATAAGTATGACAGATTGGCAAGAAAGTTTGAAAGGCTGGTTGGGGTATCTGGCGCTATTGGGAATCAGTCTAACGATTAAAGACGATTTGTGGCTCGGGACCCGATTTTAAAAAGGTGCCAACTGCTTTACCATTCACCGATGATTGGCTGGTTCTATGGTAGAGAAGCAAGTATCACTCTTCTTCAGTAACAGCCATATTTTGTTAGATATCTCAAACAGGTATCTGGTACCTGAATGGGTTCGATTATGCAGTGCTATTCACATATTTTGGTTTATGCTCAGAGCAGAATCAAGGATAGCAAAATTAGAAGCCAGTAGGTGGTGCGGAGACTGAATGGCTCTCGTAGGAATTCAAATTTTTCTAGCGGTATATTCGTGGCACTTTCGATGTGTTTTCTACAATGAGAGTCTTGTTCAAGGTCTGATTTGCCAAAAATCTCGTGTCCAGACAAAATACTTAACGTTTTGTCTCCTTTGGAAACAGCATTAGTCTATGATCGTGCCAGAGCCGAATAGCCACCAATCACCACGTAGAATTCATTCAGCAAGTTTTAATCACTTTGTACAGTGCGAACTAACGCAATGGGAAAGGGAGGCGTGCAAACAAATTTCAAGTTTAGGGATGAAGTTTCGTTATGCACCAGACTGATGAAATGAAGATATTTGGAATGGGACATCTATCTGCAGGTTACATAACTTTGAATCAAACAAAAAAAATTGTTCGCTAGTTTTGAACTCGTAGACGCAAAGAATACAGACGTCATCAGCACTTGGAAAGGAAGCTGCGTTAACCCCTTACAGTCTTACTTTTTCCCTTTTTGTGAAAGTGAAACGCTCCTGGATATGTTTTGATATCAGAAAAGGCTACGTGACAGACATCTGTGAGTGCAATAAGCTTTGGTGATCGCCATCCAAACAACAGCTCCTAAGGCATGCTTCCAGTCTCAGCAAATGTATTTTAGCGATCACCTGCCTACTTTTAAGTGCTGCTATTTTTACCTGCTTAACAACGGTCTACCATAGTAGTAATTGTTAGGTGGTTTTCAATTGAAAGCCGTTGTGTTTAAACAGTAGCTGAAGCATTGCGTTATCTTTGGACTTGTTCAAGTTAACGCCCAATCAGCTGCTGTCTTTTCTACGATGAAACTATGGAGTCAATTCTGTTGAACTATTTTTGGTCATATAAATGATCAATTCAACGACACACTTTTTGTTTCAGTCCGTGTTTGTTTACAGACAAACAAATGTCAAACACCTAATATACGCTTATTTGCCTGTCTAAAACGGCGATTCATTTTAAGAGCTTCTGCATTTAAGTATTAATGCATCGGGCATAGATACGGTGTAATGGTGTGTTAGTCCGCACTAGAGACAACACAAAACAATTGCCAAATTGTTGAAAGAGAAAGAATAATAAAACAGCGACTAGCCCCTAGGCTATGAGTGTGGAAAAGACACCAAAAATTGACACATACACTGAAGCAGTTTAGCGCTTACAAAAAACTGCGATTTTCAACATAGGGTTTTCATCAACAATAAGTCCCCTGCCATGTTATTCTGTATGATCAAGAGAAACAGAAAAGCAGCATGACTAAAAACTGGACGAAATGCAAAACTCCTAAATCTTGTAGGTGCCATCGTGACTTAAACTGGTTTGCCTGGCGCTACCCCGTAGTCTAAGTTTCACTCTTCAATCCTAGTATGCCGGTCCACACTCAATGTTTCCACCAGCTTTAGACTAAAAGCAACCATTTTCATGTTAGAGATTTGAGATGGCTGTGTTTAGAATAATTGTCTAAGAATGTGTAACCTAGTGTAGCAAGTCGAGACTGTTCTGGAACCCCTAATTCGAATATTTTATTGCTCAATTTTTATTCCTTTGAAGGTGGTGACAGTGAATGACCAAACGGGAACTCGGTATCGCGTTCTAGACGTGTTGGAGTTTGATTCAGACCGAAAATGCATGTCAGTTGTTGTGCAAGCTGCCCAAGGAGATCACGACGATTCTATTGCACTCGATACCAATCAAGGAGTCATAATTCTTTGCAAGGGTGCCGAGACTAGCATCCTCCCAAGGGTGAGCTTAGCCTAAATTTGGTGCATCTGCTCAACCACCCAAAATGGAGTAACGAATTACAAAGGGGAGCATAACTGTAGAAGCAACTCCTAATGCTGATTTTTCTCACCCTGAAACGATGAAAACTGAGCTTGCAAACACGATCACTTTTCAGGTTTGGTTAATTTATGAAGTTATGTGGGCCGATCAACAAGCCTGAATAAATAAATAGCGATCTTCCATAGTTGCCACGACTGTTCCGGTAGTTAGAAACGGCCGGTCTGTTCACTTTTAAACCACCTTTCCCTTTTTTACTTATTAAATACTATAAAGTATAGCCGTACACAAACAGTCACGATTTCCTTGTAAAATGCAAATTTATACGAATCCTACTGGTTTCTGCCCTTCCTTTATGTCTATCTATGATGGCATTAACGTCACGAACGTGAAAATAACTTCTACGAATAGCAGGCGCCGTGGTTACCTGTTAAGGTGTTAAGGCATTGATTTCGATCAAATTTCTGTCACTATCCCAGAATTATTAAGTCTACAGATTGCTTTGATTGACAACTCGTACCTAGAGTATTAGTAGTCAATCGAAGCCTGAGGGCAATTTCTATAATGTTCCAAGTTCCACTGATTGGTTTTGTTTTTGAACCAGTGGCAGGTGTTGGCATAGGCAGTCAGTAAGGACTTTACTTTGCGATATCAAAGAAAGTCACGAATTTCTGGTCTAAGTGCGTAACCGCCTTTCTAAAGCTGGGGCAAACGCAGAACCTCGTGCTTTTCCCATGTCATCTGAAAGCCGTGGGACATGTCAGAACAATCAGCTCATATATGCTGTGGGTGAACTTGATCCGACGGATTAAGAGCGATTGGCACAGATGGAAGCTGTCAATGGGTGCCTCAAAAGTTGGGATTTCAAGGTAAAATGGCACGCTAATGGGAGTTGTGTTAACAACGACGAAATCAAAGTTAGGCCGCAAAAACAGAGTCAACTGAATCCACTGGAACATTCAACCTCAAAACTCTTCTTCACTGTCTACGGATGACGCTAGAAAAAAGAACAATGTCAATTACACCTCACAATGGATACCGGCAACTTACTGATCGGCTGCTAAGCCATATGACTAATCACTTCAGTCCATAAGCAGACCTGCATTAGTAATTATTTTGGGCAAGTAAATGAGTCATAGAACTGATGTTTAAGTGGAGCTTGACCAAATTGTTAGGCCTTTTGTTTGCTCTGGCATACAGGCTTGATGGCTTGAGAGAAACAACGTTAGCTTTAATGATGGTCTCATATTTGTGTGGACCCCCTACGTGTTCTCTTTTCTCTAAGCTCCGTATTACTGGAGGTGAAAACAGAAGAATGTGAGTTGAATGGTGACAAAAGGTTACGGTTACGTTCTCAAATAAATTGGTGGCGTTGTCCGCATTTGATGTATCAACATTTATTTCTACATCCTCATAATCCAAGTCAAGATTTTTGGAAGCAAGATTGGTTATAATCTTTGAATGTTCAACATGAACATTTAGCTTAAGATAGAATTTCCCACGTACGTATGCGCGAAATTGGCTTTGCGTGTAGCACGAGGTTATTTGTCGCTTTCTTGAATTAGCGTGCTTATTGCAGACCGGACATGTGGAGGACATGCCACTGACGTCCACCAGGAGCGGGTCTTCCGCCGACCCGCTCACAGATGGCCTCTTCGGGAGTCTTGAAACTGCGCGGAAGTACGCCTTGACACAGGACTACGTGATGGAGCGGGTGACGGATTTCGCCTCGTCCGGCCTCCGCACCCTCGTGATGGGCGCTCGCTTCGTAACCGCCGCCCAGTGGCTCGAGCTCAAGGCCAACTTAGACGACGCCCGAGGGCGACTAGAGGGTCGGGAGGAGGCCCTTGCGGAGGCCTACCACGCCATCGAGAGCAGTCTCATGCTTGTGGGGTGCACTGGCATTGAAGACAAACTACAGGAGGGTGTTCCAGAGACACTTATTGCTCTCAGAGAGGCTGGTATCCAGGTGAATAACCCCTTAACCGCACTTGAATTCTTCTTCTATCGATTTCCATTGCGGTCGCAAGCCTAAAGCGTTCCATGATGCCTGCTAGGAAGACTGCGGTTATCACAGTCAACACAAAACACAACATAGTGTTTAATCTAAAAATACTTATCTGAGCTTATAATGATACCGTAATGCTTACCGTGCATTTGTCAACGCTGGTTCATTTATAATGTGGTGAAGATGGGAGGTCACTGGGTTAAAGCATGTCTGAAACGACAGTGTTTGATCCACACTTGGAACAGTCTGTGTGCCAATTTTTGTGGCAGTTTTAGCTATGTGAAAAGGTAGATATGAGTTGTCTTTAAACTAAACTTAATCTAGGCCCTAATTTCTTCTTTGGGTAAACACCATAAGCGGTCTTACACCTTCGGATTTTGTCTTAAAAATTTATTTTGACTACGAATGAGTGAGCTTGACATTAGGTTGTTGCACTTTATATGGAAATAGAACAAGTCATTCCCACAAATATGATGTCTGTTTTGTATTGTTACCCTGGATTAAATTTTAAAACCAAGTGTGTCGGCTTGCCTTCTTTAATCTTACCCACTTTGTAGGATGCGTGAATATCTCTCCTGCAGATGCTTATTATCCATCGCTCTGAAATCTCTCACACACACGAGGCCCTGCTTGTATGAATTACCGCTTACGTTTGGAACAACTTCCTGACAAAGCTCGCTCTCACCTGATTGAATGCAAACTTTCTTTATCACCTAGCTTATAATGCTTTTTGCGTTGATGGGGCGAACCACTGTAGAAAACCAATAATTAACTGCTATCACCAATTTGGCATTGTCCGTTGTAGGTTTGGGTGTTAACCGGTGACAAAGAGGAGACAGCAGTCAACATCAGCTTCTCAGCCGGTCACTTCGCTCCCGGTCTGCCGACAGTGCGAGTCACGCGACAGGGCAGTCTGCGGGAGTGCCTCAGCGCCATTGACGCCCAGCTCGAGCGGGTCACTGAGTCGAAAAACATTCAGCCCGACTACACCTTCGGCTTAGTCATCGATGGTCAGTCCCTCAACTTTGCCCTAAAGGTAAGTTAGTCTATAACGCCTACTCTTAGAAACGACATAGATAGCCAAGTCAAATAGTCTTGGATGGATACCAACATTCTGGCCACTTTCGGCGTATTTCGATTTATGATGATAGACTGGTTTTCAGTAACATGCACAAATTTCACAAAAGACCTTAGACATAAAAACATCAGGCATAGTGACCTTCTCAACGACCACATAAGCGACTAAGGAGTGCAACAAAACATTCTTTTTGCGCATAAATAAGTTAATTCAGCACCTTCAATTTGCTTTCAGGTGTTAGATATGACATGTTGATGGCTAAATCACAAACTAATTGTCCACCCGATTGACTAAACCCACCCCGTCGTTAATTCGTATGTGCCCTATGCGCTTTGAAAAAAACTAAACAAACCAAGAGCCTAGTGTGGAATCAGTCGTGTCCGCCCGTAGTCAAATTAGTGCATTCATCAGTTCCTGTTTATCGAAGTTGTGGAGCTATACCTGGAACTGGCACGCTCTTTTCTCAACTGTTATAACTCCACCTCTATTCCTATTTACTAGATGGGGAATACAACATAACCATGCGCTACTTGAGGTAAATCTTCCACTCCAATGACGAACGAGTGATTTAGCATGGTATTTATTTCTTTTGAAGTACTCCTGAAGAATACGAAGTCTTCTAAACAAAAGCAAGGGCGATAGTAGCCCGTTAAATGTCTAATCTGTTTCGTGCGGTGTACAATTAATTAGTTAAATTAACCTGTCACCATTAACATGTTTTATTTATCACTTGGCAACCCGCTCGAATCTGTCGCACGTAAAGGGTGACTAAGGTTTAGCAAGTACATTTCTCTGTACTAACACCGGTGTTTTATAGCTGCAAACACCAAATTTGTGTGTGCGAAATCAGACAAACGTGGGAAGCTTTTTCGGTTTCATCAGTGCGCTCCTCTTCGAAACCATTAGACCGGTGGATTAATAATTTTCATGTGTTTAAGGTGGGGCCCCCTCAAAGACTCTTCTTGGTGCAATGTGACACTTCTGATTCCATTAGTCAAATCAACCGCAATCTTCAAAGCTGTTAGTGCTAAATCTTATTAGGTAATAAAATGCTTTCCCAAAATGGAAATTTCTCACAAACCTCTTCCTAAATCCAGTTTACACGTGTACGGAAGTGTTTGGGTGACAATTTCTAATTATTGTCTTTGCACTCGCCTAGGTTCTTCTGAGAAAAAAGTTCTTGCTTCTCTGCCAAATGGCCAATTCTGTACTTTGCTGTCGTCTGACGCCAATTCAAAAAGCTGAAATCGTCAGAATGATGAAAGGTAGTCGAAAACCAAGCCCAGTTTGTTGTGCTATTGGTGATGGTGCGAATGACGTCTCAATGATTCTCGAGGCGCACGTCGGGATTGGTCTTTTTGGCAAGGAGGGTCGGCAAGCTGTTCGCGCCTCTGATTACGCCCTAGGAAAGTTCCGATTCCTTAAACGTGCTCTACTTTTCCACGGCTTTCACTACTACGTGCGGACAGCAAATCTCGTGCAGTACTTCTTCTACAAGAATCTCGTTTTCACTTTGACACAAGTGCTTTTTGGTATCTTTTCTATCTTCTCTTCTCAAAGCATCTACTCCAATCTCTACCTCCTAATCTACAACATTACTATGACATCAATTCCAATAATCTTCTATGGCATTTTCGAACAGCGGCTGTCAGAAAACGCACTGATGAATGTTTCGGATATTTACAAGACAATCGCCATGAATAAACTACTTTCCTGGAAGAACTTCTTCACATGGCTAGGCTTTTCCTTCTGGCACGGTTTAGTCATCTTCTTTGGAACTTACTTCCTTGCCATGGAGGGCGTCTCCAATGGTGGGAATGGAGGAAACGCAATCGGAGTATTGGAGGGCTTCGGGTCGTTCATGATCAACTGTGTCTTTATTGGTGTCACGATCAAACTCATGCTCGCCAGTTACCATTTCAACGTGTTCCTCATAGTCTCTGTTGTCGGAACTGTGGTGGTCAACTTCCTAATATTTATATTGGCCAATTACGTGAAATTACCAATCAGTGGAGGAGACGAATTGATTGGGGTCTGGTCGCGACTGGGATCAGGATTTGGAGCGTGGGTCTCCTACTTGGCCCTTTTTGTGATACTTGCAACATGTTTTGTCCCTGATATCTTGTACCGACTCTACGCGGACAATAAGATGACTGCTTACCTTGAGAGCGTCTCCACCGATCGGAAATTTAACGAATCTGAAGAAGTAGGCGGTAGATCCGATGGTACTGTCAATGCCGCTTACTATGGAAGTTTAGTAAGTGTTGTAGAATTTCATTTACAAAGTATTATCTTAAGTTGAAAAATAAATGCTTGCAGTTTGTGGTTGCAGACTGTTAATTCTTCTCAGCTTACCCAAGCTGTGATTAGGGTCCGTGATACGTGACGAAAGGACAGATCCACCACAAAATTGGTGTCAAACTTATTACGATTGTTAAGTATTAAAACATCGGCCAAATAATTTCGTTATGTTAGAGTTTACTAATGTTGAATTTAAAATAATCTTAATCACTATCAAAAATATCCTAACCATAATCTGATTAAAGTCAACTTGTTCCTAATCGATACAGGAAAATTTTGTGGCCATTGTCACTTAAATAGTATTAGAAATAAAATCTGGTAAATAATTAAATTACTTAAATTAATGAGGACGATACTCGTGGCGCAGTGGGTTATCCAGAGCAATTCACTCCTCTTCAGATCTGTGCAACATTTTATAATGTATTTTGCCTCAACGGTATATGCGAAAGCCTTCGAGTTGTGACTAAGGAGAGTCAACTGGTGTTCGTTTAAGTGACGCGTCCGTATGCAGCACCCTCAAAATGGGGCATCGGATGGTTTATAGCTCCACATTTCAAGGAAAGCAAACAGTATGCAAGACAGTGGATAAGACGAGTGGTGTTCGGGTTTGATTCCTTAAACAGCCTTAAATTCCATTCCTTAAAGGTCGCATGGTGCCTGTTTTTGTAAAATTCACATATTTGCACAAGACGAGGTTGGCTAGTTGAAATACTGCGCAGTAAATTTCAAATTTCAGTCGTCGTTGTAAATGACATTCTGTGGCAATATGGTACAGTGTTAGGAGGGAGTAAGAATAAAGTTGCAATGAAATCAGGTGCTATGTTGACCGCATTTTTTGACCAATCGAGTCTGGTACATCGTCAGACCCCTATTCCTTGTGCCAATTTGCAGAATGAAACTTCCGACGAGATTAGACAGTGCCTTATTCCGAAGCACCTACCAGTTCTTCAAGAAGGGAGCTCCAGCTCTTCTAAAAACTCAATTTCCCCTACCACCTCCAATGCGTACTAGGACATACAGTAGCCCTCTAAATTTTATCTAATATAAGTGAGTGTGAAAGCTTAAGTCATAACCTATCCATACTCTAACTCCAAAGGAATGACATTAGGCCTAACTTCTCGCCTAACACACAAGCTAATTGGATTTCACTAGCTTGAGCATTTTTTTAATGTCACCCATTATTTTTTAACTCTCGTTTTGCAAATGTTCACCTAATTAAAGCAAGTTTGAATATTTCTCAGACTGGCAAAATGGGGGCTGCATTTCTTGAGTGTTTCCGCGCTACTTCTATCTTTTTAAGAGGCCGTCAAATCATTCACTGGGCAAGTCTCGAAGGCTTCGACGTGGGGTCGAGCTTATCCGTAATTCCTAACCCCAACCGACATGTTGTTAACTCGAAACTTCTTCAATTCAGTTCTCATTTTAGTGACTGCGATCATGCCACTGGGCAAAGCCAAGCAAGCTACCCTCCTACAGCTGGCCCGCGATGCATTAAGCACGCACTTGTCGACACCAATGCTCATTCTGGCTCCAGAATCCCCTTCGAACGAACACACACTAAAACCGATGCCCAGACTGAATCTCTCAAGTGCCGATTTGAAACCCTTCTCATCAGCAATTTTTACTAAAGATTCCTCCAACGACTGGAAGATCAGTTCTCAGGCCTCCTGGAAGGGCACTTCGGTACTATGAACAAATGCAATTCATGCAGTCCATCCCACTCTACTTTCTTATCTCATATTCTTATACCTTTACTCTCCTTATCGAATTACCTGATACATTTTCTCAAGCCAGCGTATTTTTAAAATATTATTTTTAATAAAAGAAACTATTTGATAAAACAATTGCTTAATGGCAGATGGTTGGGCTTGGGCGGTTTGTATCTGCGATTAATTTCGAGGACCTTATATGCGCCTGCACGTGACGAAAGCTTCGGCCAAACGGTTGGATCAGAACATGTAGGCTAGCTATCTACATGAAAAACGGGTTATCGGTGTGGTGCACAGGCAAACCTTTGGCCCACAAGTTCAAACTTCAACCTCCTAATATAGGGTAACAATATTGTGTGCACTTTTTGATTAGTTCATCATGGGTAAATGAGTTTCCGACTGGAGCTGAGTCGAAGGCTAACAGGAACTCCAAACCTGTGCATACAGGTAGAACTTATCATAAAAGCAGTTTTCATGAACGCATTGAGAGAATATAAGGCTACGAATAATGAGTGGTCAAGGCGCATGTACCGTATTCAATAAATTTGCATGCGGTCACCGGAAGTTATGTAAGACAGGACGAGGTAGACATACGAAAGCACAACTAAACAATCATTTCGACGCGAAGGGTGTTGTCACAGGAAAGGAAAAGAAATTAAAGTCATTTAGAGAGAGTCGAGTTTTTCTGTGGGAGAAATTTTTCAAGACTACGCTCGGTCATCTCAACGAGGCGCTGGGCAGCGCCAGCATTGAAAGACTCAGGATGGGGAAACGAAGCCACGCAGTCTTCGAAGTAAACGCCAGTTTCTCCAGGATGCATCAGGGTCGCAGCCAAGGCGGGCTGAGCAGCCTGCCATGCGGTCTTGCCAAACCAGGTCATCAAGTATGCAAAGGGCTACCAAACAAAGGAATAATCTTGCAAGTTTCCGTTCCATTGTCATTATTGCGTCGTCACTTACAAGAAACGTAGATGGACACATGACCAGTTCTTTCATCATGGGAGATTAAAGTCATGGAGGCATGGATTGACGCATGTTTACGTTCCATACTCTAGACTCCACAGCTTTGCTTCTTGACCATCAAGCAAACTGTCTATTTTGTTGCATTTTTAATAACTTGAGCATCAATGCCGGAAAATATAAAAGTCGGCACTTGACAATCTTTCTGCGCAGAAGCCCCAGAACTGTTAGTGAGTTGGTTTTCAGGTTGCGGAACCAAGTCGCTGGCGCCGCACACCTACAGCCACTCCTAAGATCGGCGGAAGTTCGATGACATATTTACTCACCACACTTAAATTTCAAGCACTGACTAATTTAGAAAAGTCTGCCGTGTCTGCTTGCACAAACTCATACACAAAACAAGGCAAAAATGCCAAAACCTGAATTTACAACCTCTGCTTACCTCATACAGGATTTCTCCAAAGTGCCGATTCTCGAAACCCGGATGGACGCTGACGATGCGGATTTTGGCCGGATTCACTTGTGTGTTGAGGTAGTTGGCATAAGTGATGAGAGCCAGCTGACTGGAAGCAAAAGACTTCCACCATGAGTACTTTGTGGGATCTACTCGCTTTTTGCTTATGGCATTCGGCAACTCCCCAAATTTGTGCAGACGAGAGGAAACGAAAATAACACGTGACAGAAAGTCGGGACTGGCCGAACGGTCCAAGAGGGGTATGAGATATTGGGTAACGAGAAAACTGGACAGGTAGTTCATTCCCAAGTTCCTCTCAAATCCATCTACAGTCCGATCGGATTTCACCGAAAGGTAGACTGCGTTCACAACGAGGACATTGAGCTGTTTGAACTCGCTAGCAAAATTCTCACAAAATTTCTTTATCGAAGCAGCTGATGCGAGATGCACTCCTCGAACAAAAATCTACAACGGCCATAAAGTTAATTTAAATTGTTACTGTTGTACACGTTATTACTATTTCCGAAGTTTGAGGCGTATGAACCGTTATTTTATATAAAATAAACTGCCTCGCAATGTGGAAAGGGCATTGGATCTTATACCATCTTTTAATAATTTTCCATTTGTTCTTTCTGACATCCACAAAGAAACAGTAGAATTTCACGTCTTGAAATTAAAAACGATATTTTTCACATAAAAATCAAAAGATTCAGAATAGTGGCACTTCTAGACTAGTTTTCACTTTAACAGCTTTGCGCAGATTTTCAAGTAGACCTCTTAATCGTTATGCCACAACTCAAATCTGGTCTTATAGAAGGCCCAGGTGTGCGGTCTTGAACCACACCAAGGCTGCCACGTTGTATTTGCCTGATTAGGCTACAGCGATATTCGGGAAGATCAAGAAGATCGGAGATGGTGAAGACAACCGTCGATTTGATTCCTTAACCTACCTGTGAATCGCCTCCAGTGTTGAAATGATCGTGTTGGACAAGTGGAAGTTATCAACCAATACAGGCCCGGTGACCTTGTACGAGTATAAATGGCTGAATGGTTAGATGGGTGGAATGAGTAGCGTGGTGGGGAGGCACGTGCA
This sequence comes from Mesocestoides corti, assembly GCA_900604375.1. NCBI lineage: Eukaryota > Metazoa > Platyhelminthes > Cestoda > Cyclophyllidea > Mesocestoididae > Mesocestoides > Mesocestoides corti. The sequence continues at coordinate 35,334 of UXSR01005255.1, read as the reverse complement.
CAGAGTTGCGTGAACAGACAGCTCCGCATGATCGGTAGGGGTGCCGTGAAAAGGGAAGGGTGGTGAGTCTGAATATGCGACTAACGGGTTAATGGACAGGAATCAAAATGAAGCATTGCATTCTAAAATAGCTAGTATCAATAAATTTGCTTTAGATGCCACGACCGAAAATTTCCCTTTTTCAGATGCCTAGTGACTTATTGAGAAGTGGGATTCCTGCGACCCTTAGCCTATCGTACCTAAGTCCATGAATTTGCTGTCAGTCCTAAAAACACAACAAACATGAATTCCTTGATGTGTCGCTACTACAACCTAACTGTCAAAAAAAGCTTATTAAGTGAACAAACTAAAGCCTTTTTCTCTAATATTTAGTTTAAACGGGTTTGGGATGCTTCAAATGAGGTGGATCACGCTTTTAAACTATACAAGCTGGAGATGCATAGACTTTAACCTATGGTCAACTTTAGTAATGACGTGTGGCAACTACCAAGAGCACAACAGTGGTGTGTCGCAATCCAATAAAGTGGAAAGTACAAAGTACAAAGTGATTATCGTTTGCATAAAGACAAAGATGAGTTTTATTGGCATTCGGGGTTGGATTTTTAGCTAAACAAACAACCACTTACATTTATTAGATTGAAAACACAAGTTTCGCATTTGGTAGTAGAAGATAAACGGAAATCGTCAAAAGTCAATGATTCGGTTTAAATATCCCTACGCCCTGACTCCTGGAAAAGAGCAGAACCAGCCACCGAAAACTGCTCCACTAACAGCAAATCCCTCTTGAGAGGCCAGAATCGTACCACCAACACACTTTCACAACACACTCATTCGTTTCATTAAACTCATACAAAACCTGACTTTATATGCGCTGAAAAACTTGGCGATAATTTTGAAAGAATTTCACATTTCTGATAATGTTATAGGTTTAAATAATCAACGATCCGTTATATTAAAGAACTAAATTAAGCTTTAGATTTTTTTGTTTTTTAAGGCATTACTAATTCACAATCACTGTGACGTTCTGACTTCAGGTGGAGACGGTGGGTCACACCTATTCAGACGTGTCTGATTAGGTGATTGGTGACCATAGTTGCTGTGATGTGGGAGAAGTTTGCAAAAGCATGCACTGTAGGAAGGTAACAGTCCGAAATAGGATGTCTGGTTAGTAAATGGACCGCATTGTAGGCCTCTGTTAGAACCTACTGTCGCTCGACAGGTTAGCAAATGTTAAAGAGCGATGAGAGCGATGGGGTAGGCTGCCTCATGTCGATCTGAAGATGACATAATGGCCATTGTTTAACTGGCTGGACATTACTAAATAACATTTGTGCATTTTTATTAAGGTAATGGCAGTTTTCGACTGCATTACTGAGTTCAACGAATGGAATAGACCAGTATTTCCATTCACATCACGGTAAAAGCAACAGGTTTACTTTAAATGATTAACTGCCAGAATAACTTTGGTATCGCATGCAAAAAAAGGTTACTCTGTACTTCCGTCTTCTGACATCAAAAGCGTCATTTACACAATTCTTAACTGGTCAAAGGTGAGTAGTATCGAAGGCAAACCTATGAACACGTAATGAAGTTACCAGGGCATGTGAAGCTATCATCTCTAGACAAGAGAGAACGCACAAGAATTGATATTTATAATTCGAAGAAAATATAATTCTTAATCATCGGATGCTTATCACCCTTAAAATTAAATATTGCATTCCGCCACAGTAAACGGCCTCAGCAATGAGGGCACTACGGGAACAGACAGGTTGGGGCAGGCTAAATAGGCAACGGGGATTCTGGTAGAGCAGGACAATTTTCTTTAAAAAAGTTTTTTTTTTCAGACAAGACTCGTGATACACTATGTGTGCAATCTTTGTCATATTATTGCCCATAAGTCTTTGTTCTACTATGTCGGCTTCCTTTAGAACACTGTTCAGTTCGGCCCTTAGCAGTAAGCATCTAGATTATTGTGTACATTTATTACTTACGCTGTTTACTATCGCAATATTTCTTGTTTAGGATAACGCATGAACTTCTGTGCGTTCTGGACCTTCTTTGATGTTCTTTCTTTCCGGCGTGCATGTCTGCTAGGGTCTAAGATGCTACTGTTATTTACAATGGGAATGGCAGTTGCTAATTGATCATGTCTCTTCCAACACACGAACGAATTACGTTCTCGGGGTCCTACAGCAGTAATTCATTTTCTCTATTTGGGAAAAAAATTTTCAGGAGACACCAGAACAAATTGACTATATTGTCATATAAGCCTGTAAGTGGTTAATTGTGCCATCAAAAGTTGAAATCGCCCAATCTCATTACAGTTTATGTAAATACAATCTGAAAAGTACCATTGTAATTTGCGATGACGCACACATTAAACTCGCCTGGTCAGTTTTAATAGATGAGACACTCTTCAGGGTGTCCTCTCTCGCCTTCGACTCAGCAATTTTGGAGGTGGAGGTGCTGCCAGGCTTGTGTTGCGAGAATTCGTTAATTAACTGTAGCCGGGCTGTGTTGCAGCGTTCCACGACCTGGCACGCCATGACAACGCGAGCGCCCCTGCGGGCGAGACCGCGAACCGTCGCGACGCCGATGTCGGTGTCTGCGGCGAGCACGAGGGCCACGCGACCGTCCAGACGGCCCTCCTGGGTGCACACGCAACCCGACAGGTACTGTCGACTTGAGCGATACGCAATCGCAAACAGGGCGATTAGCACAACCGTTTTCAGGGGTGACATTTGGACTAAATAACAAATGAGTATAACAACTAGAAATAACACGGCAGTGTCAGTAGATATAAAACTATAGATTTAGTGGAACTACAATTAATCTCAGGAAACAATGAACGGCGGGTTTAACAAAATATCCGGGACGATATCATATTCCTCTCAATTATGGGTTATGTCGCACACCTCTAAATGGGACCAAAATCCATCGAATTTCGTGCATACTATGGATATTTCTAACTCTGTTACCGCTTTTTGGGCAATACAAGAGTGAAACTCAAATGTAGGCAACCAATTTTACTCAACCTGAACGAATTCTCTGTCAAAAATTACAAAACAGAATAGTTACTTGCCACTCGTTTCGCTTTTCTTCCACTGGTTATTGAAACACCACATATTTATTCATTTTTCTAGCTAAGGAGGCAAGGAGAGGAAGACTTTCCCGAAAAAAATGGTCATAAATCTGTGGATGGTCCTATTTTTGTCAAAACATTACTCTACCCTCTAATTTAAAGCATAAATCACCGTTAGGGAACTATCAAAGCATTTTTATTAATTACAACCAATCAACAATAACGGAGGCGACGTTTAATTGGAGCCGAAAAAGCATGCATAGCATTAACTTTTTACAACTTACATTAAGTCTTAAAGCCATCAGGAAATCAAGTGAAGACACACAACGAGTGAATGTCGGCTGCTGTGGCGAACAAACCCACTCTTTTTTGCAGAACTCAAAGGGAGCTAGCTTGATCAGGCTTGGTATCACAGTTAACAATATTACCTGGTTTTATCATACGGCATATGCCTTTAACTCAAATCGCCTAATGTTTTGTAACTGGATTGCACAAGGATTGTGATGGAATTTTACCTATCAAAGCTGTCTCGCAACAAATTAAACTTCAGAAATAAAGTTATGAAATGAAGCAGATGAAAGGTTCGTACTTCGACATGTAGGGGTGAAATAGCCACAATCGCGTTGGACGGTTCTCTGTTCCTGTCAAATAAAGGTACTAATCTACTCGTCTCGGAGATTCCTAAATCTAACCTTAGAGGATGATTACATTCATCCAGAAAGTGAAATAGACGCTAATTAAGTTGGTTAATATTGCATTCGCCTCTAAACCAAATTATCAGCCGTTAGGTTACGTTACCTAAAACCATTGAAGTGAGTTTGATTGTGACTGGAACAAATCCAGGTCAAAAGAAGGCCTATCTCAAATTTTAGTCATAAATCTAGTCGTAAAACGATTTCCCATTCCAGAAACGCAAACACTTTTTCCGCTATACCTTTTGATAGTTAAGCGGGATACACGTAGATTCATTTAGGAAAAGCATTTAAGGGTCAGGAGAAAGCACTACACAGAGCTCAAACAACTCTATCTGTAATCGTGGACTACCTACCAGAAGGTGATAATTTTGACTTCTCAAGTAAAGATTGATTTCAAAATGCCCAATTGGTCAAATGAGATTTGACAAGAGTGACTTTCAACTCAACAGCTTACACGTTTAAAGACGCTTACTCCGTAAGGCAAATGCTAGTCGATGCCCACGAGGAATTTCTTTACGTAAGTGGCACTTTAAACTAATGCAATTTAAACGCATACCTCCGCGGAGTGGTTATATTCCAGTAGACGCAAACTGGATTAACTTCATTAAGGCACGGTGACGGCACCAACAAAGACGACTAGGCACGCAATGTTGAGGTTTGAAATAAAACGACAGCGGGAATCAGCCCGGCACTGTGTGCGCGCCATCCAGTGCGGGGGCCAAATAGGCTCTCAAAGCAGGAAAACCCGTCACTAGCCTTCTGGCAGAATAACTTCAGAGGCACACCACACTGTCGGAAAGAGTGACTAAGTTCTGGAGTTGATATTTATGCTATTTTGCTTGTATTCACACCAATGTGTGCTACGTTGGGAAAGTAACGCGTTTTTTTATTTACATTTGGCCGTCTGAAAATATGAGGGCGGGAACGGTGAAGGCTGGGAATACCGACCACAGTTTTTCAAGCGCTTATTAAACAGGCCGAAGTCCAGGCCGTGCTGCCTGTCGGAATGTAGTTAGTAACGATTGCCTCGGTGCAAAACCCATGCGTCGAATCCATTTACCGGTTAACACCTTAGCATCAATTTCATGTTCATGTGCGTCCACGAATTCTAACGGTACCTTATGGAAATTAGCAACTCTATTTAGAAAAATGAACGAAAAGGCAGTTACAGGCCTTTTAAGGTAAAAGAGAAAATTCTGAGGGGCTTAAAATCCACAAGAACGATGCTGAGACCAACGTACTCCTCCGATAGTTTGCTTATTGCACCAAAATGACAAATGCAATAAAAACCACAGAAGCCCAACAGGGAACTAGGCTGAATCGGAGGGCAAACACCTTCAAGCCCACTGATGGGGGCTTTAGTGTAAAAATGGTTGTTTTTGTGGAGAAGGCATGCGCGCAAGTTGTAACTGGCACAATGTGCATGTGGTTCGCATTAGTGCAGACGTGGCGAGATCGCCGCAGGGTGACCGACGCACAGAGGTGCGACAGAGCCACATGACCCCTCGTCTCCCAGTCACAACGCCATGCCGGCACATTCAGCGATGCCCGTGCAAACGCAGGCCACACAACCGTGCTGCTGAGAAAGGTTAGGTAGGCGCAAGGGGTTAATGCGAAGGGGCCTGAATTGTACATGTCTCAAGTAAATGAAGAAAAAAGAACGACCACTTGCAGTAATTTTTTTACTTGCAGTAATACAAGCTAGAAGAGACACGATACAAAAGGCGAGAAATACAACAGCACTCCACTTTGTTAAGAGAACAAAAAGTTCCCGTACTGTAACAAACAGGGGGTCCAAATCGATCGTGTTTGGGATAAGCATTAGATTCAATTAGTGGCGAACAAACTATTTTGATCGAACCGGCAACTTTCTAATTCGATTGACAAGACGACTGTGGGTAGGACATACGGATTCCAAAAAATTGAGTTTTATTTTGCTTACGCTGCCACTGGAAGTGGTTCCCAATTGTGTTCCTGTCAGTGTTACGCAAGTGACAAGTTGAATGCTTCATCATTTGTAGTTTAACCCGATCGGGAAAAGGAATTCGTGGGACCCAGATGCATTTAGAGTGAACGTAAAAAGTTAAAGTAATTTTTATGGATGCCTTCACACACTCATGTGCAGACTCCTGATTTTATGCGAACATTATGATGCTGGAGAATGGAAGGAAGCAGAGCAAACAGACTGCTTCCTTTAAGTTCTGGTAGACAGGCAAAAAAGCAAACATTCCGCGTTTCATATTTCGCAAGTTCCTTGCAGTGTCATTCGACAACATCTCCAAGAACGGTTCCGTCGTTGTCTGCCTCAGTTTCCATTGGAACGTCTCCAGATGAACCGATCGACTGCGGATGCCTTGGGATGAGGGATGCAAAAGTCAGGTACCCTGTGTGGCCGGTATCCTTCGGCTAAAAAGGCGAGGCACTACTGATGGCACAAATACGGCGAAAAATCTTGCCACAAATTGTAATGTGGGAGGGGGAACTACGTCAAGTGGGAAAAACCCTTCCACTTCCGGACTGAAATTTATAGTACGCGGCAGCCAAATTTGCTGTCCAATTTTAAATACAGCCAGGTTTACAGCTAAGTATTCGGTCTTGAGGTCTTTTTATTTAACCAGACGAATACAATTCCACCCGTCTAGGTAATTAAAGACGTGTGAACGCTTTGTAAGCGTCGTGTGACCAGATGGATTCTCACGGGGGCGATCCACTGCCATGATGGAAACTACCGCGACTGCACTAATATAAACCAGTAGACGTCGCGTTCCGTTTTCACCTTTGAAGGGTATCAGCTAACCACGTACGGAGCATCTCATCGCTCCGATTTACGAGCAGAGCACAGGACCACCTTGGAGGCAGATATTTGCGTTCTCACGGGAATCGCTAGCTGTGTAGAGAAACACGACCGCACGGCACCCACACGGGGTGAGCAAGCTACGGATCTCGTGAGGACTGCACGATAAACGTGTAAAAAATCAAACATATAAAACTGAGTACACTAAGGGCTACGCATTCCTTCCCAAAGTGTTAACGAAGGTGTGTGCAATATTTACATATTAGTCTTGATTTATCCGCGATTTTAAGTGATGCTTACTTATCGCCGCTTACAACTTGCCCACTGAACAAGCGGTGACCATATTGAACACTTTTTAAAGTGTACAAAGGGGAAAAACACAGACGCAATCGAAGGTACCGATTCGTCTTACCTTCTTCATGGGTTCGGCGTGTCTATCCGCTTTCATAATGAAGTTGTCGTGAGCCTTAATTTTTTTACGGCCTTTGTCAAAGATTAAGAATGTCAGGCGTCCTATGAAGTCGATTTCCGTGTTAATTAAGCGAAAAAATATAATTCACGTAGCATGCGGCAAAACCACCACAATTCACTAGACACGGATTTACCGTCATCAGTCCATCGTTTGCGAATTAGGAATGTGAGGTTAAAGTATTTCATTTATTGTTAGTCGAGCATTCACGTACTATTAACGTGTTCGAGAAGTCCCACGTGGGCAGAAAGTACACTTAAGACACTGAGAAGTGAAGACAACGTTCTATGCGAGAAAGACCGGATTCAGCACAACGTTGTGAGTGTGAAAGTGTTTGCTACTGAGAAAGAAATGACCTGTATCAGCTAGGCTTGCATTTGTGCGGACTTGGGGAAAACACAACTCATTGACGACTATCGTTTCCGATTCAAACAAGAGGAGCATTGCGTACTCTAGGAAAAGCCTCCCAAGATCCATCTTGGTGGCGTCCAGGAGCGTGTCCTTTGCTCATCTCGCAGGGCTGTGTTGTCGAAGTCACGTACTTGGTGGGTGGAGGAAAGAGATGTCGGTCGCATCCGGCACCCTTCGTACCCTCATTGCCGTCGTTTGCCGTCCGAGACTTTTTGTGGACATAAGTGCCATTAAACAACTCGGTTGCATCTTTTTGACCTGGATATAAAAAGTATTACGGGCTAAAGCAATAAACTTCACTTTATCAAACGAAAGGTCTGCAAAGGAAGTACAGAAGTGGTATTTACGTGTAATTAACGACAGAAACGCAACTGGAGGGATTCCTATTCACACCAACTCGACCACGAATCGAAAATGAACAAATGAAACCGACACACCAACGCCAAACCAAGTTTTTTCAGCATTTACACCTAGCACTATATACTGAGACTCCGTAACAGTTTGGACTTCACTGGAATGCATTTGTTCGGTCCGATTGGGTGACAACTCACATTGGTCACGCCTTACAGATACACTGGTAACTAAACCGATTGGACGGTGTCGCCTTTCCGAGACAGTACGTGAATTGCTGACAGGTGAGTTTCTAACTTGAGGATGGCTTTCGCGAAAACGTCAGCCTCAACAGTGGTGGACTATTGTAGAAGTAGCATCGAGGCTGACCATTTGTGACTTCTATTCGTTTAGACATTCCTCTAAGAATCAACCAATTACCTTACCGAGGTTCGGAACATGAAGGACAGTGTGAACAACGTCATAGCTTCTCGAGACGCATTCGACCACTTCGATGTCCGTGAAGCCGGCCGTTCGCAGGTTCTCGCAGCTCCGTTGGACCTGTTCTATGCACGGAGAGAAAATGCACACTCGTCCGCCTAAAAGATAAAATAACGCCTACTGAAAAATTTACTAGTCGGGAGTGGCGAGAAGACAAACAGAGACGAGATTTTGTAGGAGTCCAGAAGGCAGTTTGAGTAAACCGGTTCATACACACTACGAAATGACGCAAAATACTGCAAAAATTAACAATAAACGTGGACTATTAACCTGTATGTGTCACGAACCACCGAGTAAATTTAACCCTACCTTAGAAGAAAGGTTACAGCTTATAAGACGATAACGAAATATTAAAAAGCTTGTGAAATCCAAGGGGGATGAAGTGTGATTCCGTTTCGGCCTTTTTTTGAATTTTTTAATAACTTAAGTGTCAATTTTAAAATATAATAAATTTTCAGGCACACACTGGACATCGCATTGCAAAGGGGCGCAGTGACTCGCACGCGCTCGGGCCAAGAGTAAAAAAATTCATGAGGCAAGATCACTAACCAGTATTTTATAAGCACAAGTCGCACGAGAATGATTACACACACACATAGACTAAGTCCTACGGGAGGTGAATTACAAAACAACAAGACATGTTATTAGAAAACACAGAGAGAGAGAGCAGCATACCTAAGGATTGGAAGCAATTGACAATACCGGGAAGAACACCCCAGGGTTCAGGGAGGTCAATCATGATGGCATGGCAGCCATCGGGATTGTGCTCCAAGCCAATGGCCGGGAAGCCGTCGGTGAGGACATCGCGGTACTTGACAGTGACCACCTCCTCCAGGCCGTGCTGCTGCATTCCGAAAACGGCACAAATTGTACACAACAAGTTTAAACGAAAGCCATGAAGGGAATTCGACCTAAGGGCCTAATCACATGTCATTACACCGACTAAACGTGTTTTAACAAGACACGTTGGCAAAACGTTGACGCGACCTTCGCTACAGCTTTGAACCACGTAGATGAGTTGGAGATGCCACACTTGGCGTGTGATTCATGTGCAACGTTTAGTGAAAGACCAACAGAACAAGCTATTCTCTGACTTATAATGTCACCACGGCCAACAAAGTGCAGCGTTATATTTGTGATTATTCGCCAGTGCACACGATTCGAACAGCCACGATTTTGAAACAATGTCAAAATATCGGTTGGTGCGTCATCATTGTCGGACCCTACCGACATAAGCAGGCAGTGTAAGATTTGTGACACTACCTCACAGAACCGGCCAAACCCACAGTTTACTTCCACAAAACAAACGCTTTCTTGGAAGAATACAAACGTTCATAGCAATTACCGCTCCACCGACTCTCTACTTTGCAGATCCTTTTTAAATATCGATTCTAAACAGCATGACTAATTGGGCAGTCTTGTGTGGGAAGCTGCTTATAAGAACCGCCAACTGCCTAATGAGGCCTAATGACGCACGGAAATTGCGGAAGCGATCATCATTAGCGTTACTCCCTACAGCCAGAGGTCGGCTACAAATGCATGTGAATGGGGACACAAAAAAGCCAGCACTTATTTCAACCTCTAGAGTTGCGTAAACAAGAAATCCGAAGGAGTTACAATTAGCGTAGGAACACAAAGTTACACGCCAAAGCAGAAGATGAATTAGTAAGCTGGGCAGTTCACTGTGCTCAGTCAATACATTTTAGCGTGTAATAGGAAAAAGAACGTGTTGGTAGTTAAACGTCGAGGCAGCTTCGTACATCATTCGATGAGCCCAAGGTCTGGTGAAGGACGCTCTCACACCGATGGATGGGCTCACCCGATCCAACAGCAAAGCTACGCCAGTAAAACTGCCAACCGAACTTGGGCTAATAGTCACCGGATTTCAGGTACATCAAGTTACAGGAATTTTGTGAAAAGTGCCGTCGAAAGACGAAATAACCAACTCGACGACGAAGGCATCGAAAGATATTGCCGATTGGTGCCGATCTAGAGACACCAAATCTTACCTAGTCGATGCTGCCGGATTTTATTTTCGCCAAAGGTTGCATTTATAAAAAAGCAGAAACTAGTAAGGAATAAATACGGACCGAGAGACGAAGAGGATGGGTTACAACCCAAATGCGAAAAGGAGTGTGACCACGTATTTTAATGGTGGAAGTTTCGCGAATTACTCCAAAATATGGATAACACAGTCACCAATAAATGTCACTCAAGCATGATGCAGCATTAGCACGATTTCAGTACCCTTAAGTAAAACCGCCCCATTCCATTCTAGCACCTTTTCCCCGTGCAAGTCAAGTTCAAAAACCAGCTTCAGCTGAACGGATTCATTCAACCACTGGCTTTTGCCACAGGTGCTATCAAATCTACACATTGATTCACATCTGATGTTCCGGTGGCCTTGAAACCTACAAATTGAGGAAGTAAGAAAGAAATGTTTTGGGGTTTTGCGCCATGCTATCAGCAGCCACTAATTTCCTTGTTGATGGGTTGTGTCGACTGTTGGTGCAAACATATGCCTTCCGAGTGGTTTGAAAAAGAACATTGACATTGGGTGAAAACCAGGAATTTCGGGATGCTTACGCCAAGTGTACGTTACTCAACGAAACCACTTGAACCCCGACTTAAACACCCACATGGTTTACAGGATCACTTTCGATCATGGGTCTTTTGCCTGGGGGAGCCACATACAAACGAGTAAATTTACCAGCCGCGGAGGTGGGGATTGATTTGAATAAAACTGAAAGCACGCGTGAAGGTTCCCATTCAGACAATGGCTGCAAAAGCTCTTACGTAAGTACAGTGCGACATTTTATAAAGGCCTGCTTTCAGGACATTGGTGATAAGTCGCAGGTCAAATGGTTTCCCTCATTGCTCGTTTTACAAAAACCTCCGCATATTGTAAAGCCTTATTGGGGTCAGTAGTAGCAACCTGAAACGGCAGCTTAAATTAGCGCTAAACAGACACAGACTTAATGTATGTTTAGTGTCGTCGCTTGGCTTAAGCAGCGACCAGGAAAAAACCTAGGGCGATGAGGAGGAGGTCAGGCACAAGGGGAGCGCACCTCTCCAAGAGAGACGGCCGGGATCATTTTGTCATCCGCATTACGGCGCTGACACATTCACTCAATTCCCCCATTGACGATTACCTGCAACAAGACGCAAAACGTGACTTTTGGGAAAGTAAACTTTTAAATACTTCGGGCGAGTGGTAACAAGTGACAAATCGTCCACATCAGTTGTTCCGTGTATTTAGCTATTAAACTGGTGTGTGTTTTTAGTATGAATGGAATCCGGGACACGCAACCCGGAGTGTGATCTGTGCACACGACTATTGATGTGGTGGTCGGCAATTCAGAAATAAAGGCAAGCGAGGCTCTGTGGCTATTAAATTTGTATGACTTTAATTCACTACGAATAGCAATTTTGAACAGCCGCGGTTTGTTTTTCATGAAGGAAGTAGAATAAAACCGTGGATACAGCCTTGGGCTAGTGAGGTCCACGGACAGCTTTGGCGGGTCTTAAGACATTGCGAGGGTAGTCTAATGCACCACAACCACAATGCCGCTACAATTGACTTGGAACCACCGGCTGAATCTGAGCTTAGATCATGCAGAGCAGACCGAAAAACGGCCATTTGATGCGTGTTACACGGTGAGAAAAGTCTAAGGCTAAATTACCACAGTGTTTGTCAAAACAGTAGCCAATATGTAGCTTCTTCTTAGCACTACTCAATAACTTGTTTCTATCGAAACTCAAGCATTGTTCGCTTCTAGTGTTTAAGAGAGAAGTCTAAGGAGCATCGGAACATCACGTTTGGTTATGTAAAGTGTAATTCTGATACGAAAAACCCAAATCGAGATAATTCACTTGGAGAAGACGATCAAGGTAACAAAACACTTCGAACGACTGTGGAGAGAAGGAAGGGGATTTGCGACCAGAACCCGCACCCATTATAACGTGTTTTGTGGATCAACAACATCCGTTGACACTCACGATTTAGGTTTAAGCGAGTTATTTTCAAATCGTCGCAAGTCAAGTCCGGTAATGCTAATTTGGGCAAAAACACTGCGTTGTTTCAAACCAGTCAGTTTGTAAAAGTTGAGTCAAAATATGCACTTTATTGACAGAACGAGGCCTACATGGCAATTCCACCTAGAAAACTTACAACGATTGTGAAAGGGGCTACAAAAGACAAAACGTCGAAAAACTGGGCATTTTGTGGGCTGCAAGTACACCATTCCTTAAATTAGTACCTATTAGAATCAAGGCGCTCATCAAGAAGAAATTAGACGCATCTTATTGGGAGTGGGAACAAAAAGCGCCTAGTCGTTTCTTTGCTTGCGTCACCGCTTTCGACTGCCCGATATTCGTGGAGGTGTACTAAGACGTGGAGGAATCACAGCACAGTTGACATTTGAAGACATCTAGCAGCTACACACAGACACGCGTCCGTGATTACAGTTTGGTTCGCAAGAAGAGGCTTCATACCATTACGAGGTTTGTTGTTCTAACCCTCTGGAAATTACAAACTGAAGCTTACGTTACCCCTAAATGAGAATTCAATTTGCTCCAACTTCAACAGTTTTAAGTATTCTGGAGTAATATATTTACTTGTGGCAACATTGAAAAAAAACCAAACATAAACTGTGGTGATTTAAAAAGGAAGCAAAATCTCCATGCATAGATTTCGATGCATATCGCAATTGGGACTACTTGGGTGGTGATCGTATTGTGTCAGGTTGTAGAACAAGAACATAAACCAATAACATGCATTTCTTGATGCCACAAAACAAGAATATCAAGTGTTTCATGTCAAACGTAAAGCTGCAAAATTGTACAAATAGGAAGAAATTATTGCGATTGCAAATAACTCCAAAGCCAAACCATATAGCCCACTGAATAACGACTGCAGTGCCCTCGAAGAGCCCATTAGAATCGGAACAGTTAACAATAGTTAAGATGAAACCTACAGGAATCTTGGTGCCAGGATTTTCGCAGGTGTGAACAAGGAGCGTTTTCCAATGCCAAATTGTCCACAAACATTTTTACCAATAAATTGAGCACTTCAAGGTATTTCGCTTTGAACATTCACATTACCAATCTTAACCCCTTACTACAAATCAATTTCCAGAAGTTCCATCGAAGTGAGTCATGCTGGGCATATGACACCGTGGGTAAGGGGAAGTGTGAGATGGCTGTCGCAAAGAAGTGCCATGAAGACTGTGAAAATCAGCTTGCCGCATACTCAACCCATGGCTAAGGGGTAGGTCAGAAAGTGAATTCAGACATGAACACCAATTTGGGTAAGTGTATTTGTGCCTGTAAGTCACTGACAACCAAAAGGGAGGGTAGTAGTAAGAATTGGAACCTTGGTCAACGCGTGCGTCGCAAAGTAACGCTGTAACGTGTCGTATAGCGAGACTCGAAAAAAAGCACGACGGCTTGGTCTCTAATCCACACTATGGGGCGCGAGATAAATCCTCAGATGCAAACACTTGTTAGTCAATGTAGGATAACTGGAAGAGATGCATTAAATAAAAACAGCACAAGGATTAGATACCTGACGGATCTTGAGCATGGTACAGGATTGGTTCATTCAAGATGGGCATAATGGCACTAGCATTACATAGGCCACCACCTAGACTACGCAAAACCGTTCAATGGCAATGACAGGACAAGTAATGAAAGCAGTCGCAGAGCCAATGCACCGATGATAGGTTTCGACAGTAAACAGATGTACGAACCGCAAACTCGGCGCTGGCTCGTTCCACTCGTTCCCGATGGAAGTCGAAGGTGCGCACTCGACCGGTGGGCCAAACGGCCTGCGCAAGAGCGTGTGTCAACGCGCCACTGCCTGTTCCAGCCTCGAGGACACGAAAACCAGGCACCAGATCCAGTTGTCCCACGATCATGCTGGAGTCTGTCGGGTATATTATTTGTGTTCGGTGGGGTAGCGTCTGGGTCCAGATTACGGGGTCTAATCCAAGAATGCATACGTGACCTCGCGGCACAACGATCTACAGAAACGGCAAAACACTCCAAAAGTCAATTTTGGGGTAGAATGTCGGCTCTCGCTCTAACAAGTAAACAAAACGAAACCCATAAAAAAAGCATGCCAGGTATTCACAGAGATGGATCACGGAGGCAAGTGCGGTAATTCTAAACGGCAAAGTGTTTTGCCAACACCCGTCAAAAAGGCCACGAGCAGTTACATTCAAAACAAGTGGTGCAAAACGGGACAGGGAAAGCATGGTGGACCCTAAAAGCTAGTCATACGAACCCAATTGAAATACGATAAGTACCACTTGAACGTATTCTTTCATTCCAGATGTACCTAGTAGCTGAGCAGATGTAAAGTATATTACTTAATTTGCATCAAAAAATGTTTAATAAGAAGCAAACAACCACCTAAATGCCACATGACAAGCACTAACAAATGGGTAGACAGCTTCCAATAATAGAACAAACCAACATAACCACAAAAAAATCGCCACAGGCCATATATAACGTCGTTAGCCTCGTCGCATTGAACTTGACGCTTTTTTTGCAAACAAAAGCCGAAACATGAAAGCAGCAAGGGAATTTCACCTCCGCGTATTTTGGATGACAGTGATTGCATTTCAGTGTGGAGAAATGTGCCATTGAGGTCGGCTTCAACGCGCGGTACAGAAACACCTCGGATAATACACAAATTTATTTACCCAAGAGGAAATAAATACCACAACATGGGATTTATATGAAGTAGAAAAAAGAACCCAAAAGTCAGCTGATGTAGAGCGGTGCGGAGAATATGAAAGTATTAAAGAATTTAATTTTAATCCCAATTTTAATAAGTTGCAATTTTTCATGTCGATTTAGGTTCACTGCGTCAAATAGAAATGATATTACAGAGATCAAGTCAGATGTGCAATAATACGAATTTATTGATTTATAAGTAATCACATGGGTTTCGAATATTATTTTTGGCTTATCTAGAAGCCCTGACATGCAATCAAACGCAGGAAGTAAAAATAGCATGCCACTATCAAAAGTGATGGATATTGTTAGTTACGTTGCACCAGAATTGTTGAGTTAAAACATTGAGTTCCCGAAGCTTAGTCTAACTACAAAATCCGAGATGACACCAGTTAAAACTCCAATAGGTTTATTGGGATCGTTGGAAAACCTCTGCATGCATCCTAGTCGAAAATGAGACATTTTGTGTCTGTGTAACTCATTCAAATTCCCTGCTGGCCATGCTATGGAGTTTCACGATGTCTGACTGAGATCAGACCTGAATGAACGGAATGCTGAGTTTTATTGAAGTCCTTCTTAAGCCCCATGAAAGCAATGATTTGATACCGACGGGCTTTTAAAACCGACCACTGTGTTGGCTGAAAAAAAAAGATTTAGCATGCTGTACTATTAAGGACTTTCAAGCCAACCTCATGAGTGAATACCTGATCAGCATATGACTCCTCGTAGCTGGGACAGAACTTAAGCTGGAGCACTAACAGGGCCAAAATGTGAAAACGCACTATTCAATAACATAACGCGAGGCGCATTCACTTGAGGGGGAAAACGAGTCACATCACTACTAAATAACGCCAATACTATGAGGGTATATTAATTGGCACAAAAAGTGAAGTAAATACAGAGAGCTAAGGGTTTTTGAATGATTTAAGTAGAAACATTAAAACTAGTAAGTAGGTAAGAGGGAGAAGATTTGTACTGCCTTGAAAACGAGGGGCTGAATTAGCCTTATCCCAAGCAGTCATCTTTAGATGCAGTTGGGTACTTGAAAGAGAACGGTATACAGAAAATTTAATACCATACACTTGGAGTCTGTGGTTGAAAACACGAGCGGTACTTTAAGAATTCCAAGCGTCGACTACAACGTGCAGATATGATTTGTAAAAATGGTAAAGTATATCCACACGCCTTGGTGAGCTAAGGTAGCAATATCCGCCCGTGCAACTATTTTATGTAAACCCACTTTTCGGACAAGATGGTGAGAGAAATCAAATTTAATCGTATTGGTTTTTAACTTACTCTGCTGCCATAGGGCTTGCCGATGATCTCGTCATGTTTGAGAGCGCCAAACTTATTTTGTGTAACTGCCCCACGCACGAGTTGGATCAGTTGCGTATCACTCTTGCCGTAGGCGACTATAACTGAGTCCCCTTCAGCCGCGATATTCTTTCTAAAAGGCCTTTTAGGCGGTCGACACTGAGAAAGCTTGGTGTCTGTCATTATCTGTATGAATAATTAAAGAGACAAGGTGGCTAGAAACATAGTTGGCAGCAGCATGATATTGTTAAACTCAAGTTTTCATCTGAAAAATTGCATGCGGCAGCTCGTGTCGAAATTGTACAGGCAACAAATCTGGACTTCAACGCAGTTCCTTATTTGGGGGATATTTCCTGACCTGATTAGGGCAGAGATGACCCAGCTCAAGTTAAACAATGGAGCCACATTAAAATGTATACCGCGAGTTAGGGATAAAAATTATGAGAAAAAAATATAAAGAAAGGCTGATGTGAAGGCATGACAACCCAGTGCCGACAGCTAAAAAAATGGCACGCACAACACCATCACTTTTGTATAATAGGACTGCTATGTACCATAAATACACGGCAAAGTGTGAGGGTCTTGAGATTTATAGCATTCTAATGGACTGATCCCGATGCAAAATGAAATGACATATTCGTAATTCCAGAGTAAAAAATGGTTGAAAATATACTTTGTTTATAATGCTAAGGAACCGGTGAATAAAAATCTCGAGCATCATGTCCCAGCTCCTCAGTCCATCACTTAATTAGACTCCCTACGTACCCGACATGAGTAGAAGAAGCTGCGACGAACATTAAGAGTAGGCTAAGGTCCGAAAAATAACGATAATGTCAACGATGTTTGGATGGTCCAGTAAATTCCGAACAGGAATGTACAAACAATTAAGTAATGGCGCTAAGTAAAAAATTTCCTATTAGACCCTGGATTAAAAGTAGACTTGGATATACAAAAAACGTCTACTCCGACGTAGGGGCACCACAATACAACAGCACATAATTAAAGGACGTTGACTGGCAGACGAACCACGCACGAAAAGAGCTTCAGACCTTCAATTTTACCTTGATGTAAAGGTCATTTCAGAAAATCTTCAGGTTTTTTAATACAGTCTAAATATATGGTTTAGCTCTGCAGTCCTTAACGTGAAGTTACTAAGATAAAGTAAGAAATATTTTTTCAGGAAAAGTGAGTGATTTATGTCATGATGAAAACAGCATAGTGAAACTATAAAATCGCTATTCAAGAATTTGTATTATTTTATTGTTCCATGCATTTTTTCTCTAAAACTCATTGCTATTGCTAAGGGCTTTGTGGGCAAGAATATTGCTTAAACAATCCAATTATAAATTTTGAATTTATTGGTGAATTAATTGGTTTAAGTTTTAATTAGAAGATCATCATAAATCAAGAAAATTTTTGCTAGTAATTGAGCGAAATCGAAGTAGCAAAATATATAAGAAAAGTTAAACGTTAAATATTCTTTAATTTTGTCGTTAAAAGGAAAGGCTATAAAAGGCTGTTCAGAAGTTTAGAAATGTTCAAAATCTCACTATTCTGATTATCAACGGTCTTAGCCATTTTGCTGCAGATAGTGATAAGTCTACTTTTTATTGCAAAGAAAAGACGAGCTTCGGGGAAAGGGTTGTATCATAGAAGTAGAAGAAATGTTAAGGAATTAAACGAAATGTATATTAGCGGAAGTCACAAAATCACCTTTGTTTTGGTATTTCGACCACCAACTACTGAAAAAAGCTTAAAAGGTATTAAATGGGCATATTTAAAAGGCTTTTTTATAATTTAGTTCAGACTTTTAATATTTTAAAGTAAAATCAAGGAAGAGGCAGTTGCGTTTTGACGCGATTTGGTCATTCTTGGTAACGTTCAACAGATAACAATTATCTCAGAGCAATTGTTTCTCGTTGCACATATTCATAAACTAAGAAGAATGAGTTAATTTTAGGGAAAGTCTTCAATTACCACCACAGGGTTAATTCGGAAGAAAAGCACCTTGATGCCAACCTACCCTTTAAACTGTTATGTTTTCAAAAACCTTTTTTTAAAAGTTGCTTATTGAACCTTTTTTTAAAATATTAATTTATTTTATATCCTAGACATTGTTATAATGGTTAAAGTATATTTATTAATTAAAGCCCGGTTTTATGATTTCAACTCTCTTCCGAGTGTTAATTATCAATTTAAAGGGAATATTGGTGAAAGGACGGCATCCGTGAATGGTGAATCTTACAACCCGAGAAAAAGTTCGTCAGCCTGGAACCCTTTTTGCTAATGCTCGTTACAAATTTGCGATATTTTCTTCACTGGTCAATTATATATTGATTGTGACTGCCTTTGTCACTCCGTATTGGCTTCAGAGATGGCCTCGCATTCATACCCCATTCCGACGTCTTGGACTGTGGGAATTCTGTCTCGATGGCTATATAGCTAGGTTAGATCAAAAAATGGTGTCTCACTTCGAATGTTGGTGGATATTTTCACCCTACCTTGCGGAAATTTATACAAATCTGGTTCCTTGTAAGCAAATAAGTTTTAAATATTTTAGGGTGGTTTGTGATCATCCAGGTGCTTTTTAGCATAGCGCTGTTTATCCAGGCGGTCCTTCATTTCGTTTTTATATTTTATTGGTGCTATCCAATTTCAAACATTGAAAGACGCTTACGTTTTTTAAAATTTGCAGCTGTTTGCCATGGATTAACCCGTAAGTGCTTTTGTTTTGTTTTTCACTTTTTAGTTTTATGTCTGTTGCCTTCAATAATAATTTTTGGAGTTGAGCATCAGAACCCAAATTGGATGCCTTACCCAACATTAAACTGGGCATCCTGGTCATATGGCATTGCAATTTTGGCTACGTTTCTTTCCCTTTTTGTAATGCTTGCTTTTGCATTTACTTGGAGAGAGTCTAAGAGGACTTTGGAGACGGCTGGTTACGATTTCCCAATGTCTGCTGTTCTAAGAAAACGGGAAAAACAAGCAATAATTGAGGAACAGGAAAAACAGGCAAATATGGCCCGCTTAGAGCCCGTTACAAGACAACTTGAGTTAACTGAGAAGCTTTCTAACGAAGAAGATAAACATATGACTGTTAATGAAGAGCCTGATGGTGGAGCTTATCGGCGATTTCGCGATCCAAGACTTGGTGGTGCTATTTTTCACGACCCCTGAAATATGCTTGCCACTTAATATTGTTTTGACTAATTGCAAATTAAAAAGGTTTTTTTATTGCTTAATCCTTGGTTTCGTAATAGGGAATCAATGGCTGTATTTTTTGACAGTTTTATGTTTGCTGAATCGTCCAATTTTATGGGGTATATCGCATTGTGTTATTAGTTTTTAAATTTTATTGCGCCAGAAACATTATCATAAATTTGTTTACCATTGCTCTTGATTTGCAAAATAAGGACAAAAAGAGGATTATCTACTAGCCAGTTTCAAGATTCCGAGTCTAGTGTATAATGACAGTGTCTGCCAAGCAGGGAACTGTCAAGCTGTGTTCCAATTACAGTCGTACCATTAAAGTTTACTACTGGGTACGTGGCAGAAATAGGGGTGTGAGAGGGACCTGGTGTATTAAAGACTACCGCATACAAATACAAAAGAATAAAGCGTATAGAAAGAGTTATTGTAGCAACTGTAAGATTGACGAAGACGGGAGGATACAAGTATGCAAAGTACAATTCAGGCTTTACTTAAGAGCAAGTTAAGTGTATAGTTGTAAAAAAAACTGGGTTTTCTGATTGCCTTTTTTTACGATTAACTACTTTCACATAGAATGCATAGTCTTAAACGTGAATTTTCAATTAATGGGCACAGTTTTATAACTTCTAGTAATTGGCAACTTACTAATATTTGAGTAATTATGTCCATCAGCAGTCATTACATTTACGCACATCACACAGGTGCTAATAAAGCTCCAAGAAATCCTGGTTATCTTGCTGATAAAGCAAAATCGGATTACTACGCAGAAGTATGCAGAAAGGGGGCCCTTAAAATGTACTTTGATTGCACGGAAAAGCTTTGATAACATTTTACGACTCACTTGGCCTTTTACTGATAAATGTTTACGTTTAATCAAGGTCAAGAGATATGTAGGATGATTTGGAATCTTGTAAATTGGAACGGAATAAGCTGATTTCAGAAATATAAAAGAACGTAAGTCTTGGTTTATTGGCAACCACTATGTTTCCAGTGAGATGCATTCAAGTTCGTCAACGGCTCCTACTTAAATTGCCGCATTATCACCTAAAGGTCCGCACTCTTACTGTAGCAGTAAAGCTGTTGAGTTTTGCGCTGTCGACGGACTTTTTTCTGGCAGGCCAGTGCCCGCGTAGATCGCCGGCGCTAGTATGGTTTGCATACCAAACCGAGGTCTCCTACCGTTTTTTTATTATTTTACGTAATTGCTGATAATTTTTTTGGAAAAGGCATCAAAAAATGCCAAGATGTGGTACCGTTTTTTAAAAAAACCCTCCCAATACATGGAAACACACCAAAATTGCTCATGTTGCATGCCGATTCGTTTTGATTTTTGGTCACTTAGACGAATCGAATTAATAAATTTCCCTGATTTGCAGTGAAAATTGAAAAAAAACAATTCGATAATCCATCACTTTTGTGCATTCGTTATGCATTACACACTTTTGAGTGTTGCCACGTTTCAGGATAATTTGTGCAATGCTGGGGCATTTAACTCTAATCGTTTATTTTCACATCCAACTTTGGTTATCAGTCGACATCAGGTGTTGCTCTGTGGATGGACAAAAATCACGTGAAGCCTCAGAGGTAAAACCGTCGTCTATGTCCCTTACCTGTTTTTGTTGCGTATTTATATGATGAATTGTGTATCGCCATTAGTGATTTCCCCAAAATTTACGAAACAGCCATCATTGATCCCATTAACCGAGACCATTTGAGGATGATCTATCATAATTGTTCTTATATTTGTGTCGTTGAGTCAATGAAAGCACGGTGGGAATAAATTGCAGTGAGGTGACATGCTTTAACTGCTGTGCCAATTTTAAGCTACATGACGCTGAAACTCATTTTTCGTGTAATTATTCTACCACCTTTTAATGTGCTACTTAAGAAATTACAGTGGGTCCTTGATTTGAATTGGTCAAGGTGGTTGAATGGGCGAAGCATATGTCAGTACTAATACGTGGCTTAGTGTTGCGTTGGTTTTTAGTTTCTAGAACGTGATTTTGCTCAAAGGTCTCAATTGCACGTGACAAAATTACCTGAGTGAAGCCGTTCGGTTTGTTAAAATGACCCCGAATGGTGAACATGCATCGACGAGGGAAACAATTGTTTGTTGTTTCACTAAACCTGAAAATGCCAAAATTTTCACGGAAGGTGTTTTCGCGTTATTTTGAAACATCCACAACTCTGACATTGTCCTCCGACTTGTCAGTTAGGATTCATCAGATCGTCAGATCAGTTACTATGTCTCTTGTCGTTTTCCTGAAAAGGTTTATAGGCAGAAAGTTTTGGACTTCTTTAATATCTAGCTGGAGTTAAACTTAGTTGTGGTGTTCATTCATACTAAAAACCACACACAGTTTAGTTAGATGCATCTATTTTGACATTAGAACTACAATCTCATCTGACAGTCAAACGTATTCCGTTGAAAGATAGTTTTGCTTGACGTGAGAATGTTAAAAGAACAAAATCTTTGAAATTGACAACAAACTGAGAACCTCAGCCCATCCAGTTTCTTACCTACTACCAGCAATATTCGTGCAGCGAACACTTACCGCAGGCACTTTGTAAATTCACTAGGATACACCAGGTATGTAAAGGTAGGTGGCCAATAGTACGACATCTACATTGTTTTCGGTCGTGTAAACATATCCACAAACTCATAGCTTCATTCTTAATTGAATTGCTATGATTCGAGTTGATTCACACTCCTTAAGCCCGTCACTCCAGCCTCCGACACAGGGTTCCCCTTCTCGCAGCATGTCGCTAGCCCCGCGGATTCTCAACTCCCCCCTCATTCACACGGATATTTACCTTGAATTATCCTCACACCTAGGTGTAGATGTCAGCGCATGTATGGCTCACACATCCGAGGTATAAATACACACGCGCACACCCCGCACACGATGCAACAACGTAAACGTGGCTGAGCTCTCGAGTGAGAGGCTGTCCGGTCTTTTTAATTATCGCGTGTATCAGGGAAGCGTAACCAGGCCAGAGTAAATTCAGTGGCCCTGGCGTGGTTCAAGATCACGTGCTGGGGCCCACAACATAACTATAGAGATGACTCAGCACAAGTCAATTATGATTATTCTGCCACTCACGACAGCAGACGAGCTTAAATTTAAATTAAATGAATTCTAAACTCACTAAGACAGTTCTTGTGAGCCAATTAATTTCTGTTCAGTTAGACGGATTACTTATACGAAAACATTAGATCAGGTTAAAGTGGATGCTTCCAATGTCATTAACTGATGCTTACACTGGGCAGTTCTGTTGAGCGAATGCAGCACGGCCGGAAGTGGGTGAGTAAACACAGATACCTCTGTGTGCACAGAGGACGGACGAGGTAGGAAAGTGGTGATTAGACTGGTTTAACACGTGGCCACTTGCAAGTCAAAGACACATTAATTAAATTCTTTGAAAACTTTCAATTGGCGAAATACTTAATCTACTAATTGGCTAAAGTAGGCATAAAACCGTTGGCATAGCAAAACTAGGATTGTCTTGTATTTTTGCTACTGAGTCTTCATTGCCGTGTAAAATCCACCCATGCTAAAATAGTTTTACAGAAACAACTTGAGGTAAAGGCAATGACTAAAACGCAGGCTGCGAACGAGTTCACCAATTTTATTTGAAAGTGAATTGAACAAATTAGCTTTGTTTTATCAGTCTAAGTGTGCGGATGCAGTATCCTCATCGTGCACTTTCCTGAAGTCTGCCGTACGTGGAATGGTACTTGGCAAGATTAAAAAGACAGGTACTGGCTGCTTGAATTAAAAGGGAGAATATTCGGCGTGGAGGTTGAGCGTTCAGCTTTTGTACATTCTAGATGGTCCTTTGGCATGTTCACGCAGACTCGTCAGTTTGACTTTCTCTGTTACATGACATCTTGCGAAATTTTCTTCCATCACGTTGAAGTAACTTTTGTAACTTTGAGAGACTGACACACTTCTATCGGTGAGAATAATTTAACTCACAATAAATGGTGGTCATGATATGCTTCGCGAAGAACTGGTGCAGACCTCAACAAATCGAAGACGCTCACGTCGTACGGACAAGTACCCGCATGCAACAACTCACACCAACCCACAAGGATGGGGAACCAGGTGAACACCAGACGACGACGACGACGACTACCTGGCTTGGGACACAGCCGACACCTCAGTCTTCCCCTCTCCTGGCTTGGCCCTGTGGCAACTCTCTCAGCTAGCTCACACTGTTTCAAGCTTTGCCTACTGAACGAAATCGGCAATGATTTTGCTTCGGACTGGTTGGATGTCACGATTATGTGATTCCCCACCTTTTAGCGATGTTTATTTCAAATATCTGGCGTTTTTGTATGTGTCGAAATTCTCCAAAACAGGGTTTTGATTTGTTACAGCGTCCTTCAGGCGTCGAAAGTGTTTGATTTTCCGTGTGGGGTTTCGGACTAAGGATATGTTAGCATTTAGCAGTCAATGGAAACTCGTTTCAACAGATTTATCGCTGTAGGATCGGTGACCTCGTGACCCACATAACCGGATCGCAGTGAAACAGAGAGTGTGCCAGCGTCCACTTGCCTTCTCGCTGGTTGGGAATGACTGGATTGTGAGGTAGATGCTTAGTGCCACAACTCCGGGCTGCAGTGGCTGCGCATTGATGCGCTTGAATTCGAGCATTGATGCGACTGTGGAAGACCCCAAACAGAAATCGCACTAACCATCACAGTTACTGTTCTATTTTTGTCCTATTTTTTATCACCGTGGTGGTTTACATTCAAGCCAATATTTAAACACCCCAAGTGCCGTTTATGCACGCGACCCAAAGAGAGCTACAAGATCTTTTCATAAACTATGTTTTGTCACAGCTATATATTGCTTTGCCTGCTATCATTATTAATAGAAATTACGAATTAATGGTTCTCTGGGTGCATACAATTGACTTGTTTGTTGCCACATAGGGGCTACCTACCGTGGGGTCTAAAAGACCGGATATGTGGTCGGTTATGACTAAAATGAACATTTTTCTGCCTTCTAGTACCTCAAATTGGCTGTAGATCGGTTGCATTAACTGGACCCGTGATAATAATCTGTATCCTTAAAATATGGATTTAACACAAAATGCAAATGTTTACAGATGATGCAGCCTACTTTCTTTTTGGGTGGACAACTTTTCAGAACAGCTACATTCAGTTAATTAAACTTAAGATGGGTTACTAAGCGGAAATATGAGGTTAACCTGGTACCATAGAATTGTAAAATAAACAGAAGTATTGAACTTCTCAGAATCCTTTGTAATGCATTGTTCCATTACAGGTGCGATTAAAAAATCATATTATTTTTGCTAATATAGTGACATTGAAACCGGTAACAAAATGAAATTATCATGATAAGAGCAGGAACTTGTTTAGCACATGCGCATTTTGAGTTTTCCCTTCTATGTGAAAACAAGAAGTTGATATAAAATTGGCCAGTAGTTTGCGACTCTCGAGCACTAGTGATTGTGAAGTTAAGGGAATGTCGCGCTGCTGGCCCGATCATTTCACACAGCAGTGTTGAGAGATAAACATTCACTCCTTCATTAACCTACGCAACTGTGCATTCGTGGACATAAACATTGGAGATATCGCTTAGAATCGAAGGCACTTTTACGCTGTGCTTAAATCTAGGCACCGTATTGCATAAACACTGCAAGCCATTTTGGAGGAAACGTGGATGTAAACATCCGTTGCATTCGGACCAGGCCGCCTGGTGATGCATTTGAGAAAAGTCAGCCATTATTTGCTGAGTGGCGGACAGAGACCACATGTGTGGGTGTAATCGTGCTACAGACACTCAACGCAAAGCGCTGCAAAGGCGAATTAGCTAACTCCTGGACAAGTAATTACTTCAAAGGCTCTGCTGTCCGGCATGTAGGTGGTGTGGCCTGGTTTGTTGTGGGAGCGCTCACGCTAATAAGATTTGCTTGCATGAATTAAGCCTAATAGCGCGGTAAATAACTTCAGATTAAAACAACAACACTTGCAATTAAATACTGCTCGACTTTATGGAAGATATTTCAAAAAGAGTACTTTTACGTAGTTTTAGTAGTTACTTATTTCCACAGACTTTTATTGGAGTGCACTAGGAAAGTTTGAGGATATCCTTTATTTTTTTTGTAAGCATTGTTGTTTACATTAAAGACTCAAATCGGCTTACAAAATTGTTTCCTTACAGGAATTTGAGATATCCATGCGGATCCAGGAAACACTCAATTCTTCTGCTTCGGTACAAATCTGTCTCTACACTTGGTCCTCAAGGCACCAGCCAGCATCGAGACTTAAGATAACCAGTTTCTTTTTGCGTCAAGGAGGTGTTTTTCACTTAGAATGAGATAGGTGATTATCGCTGGAACAAAGGAATCGAGCGGAAACTTTACTGTGGGAACCAGCACCGATCTAGGCCCACGATGCAGACCTTGTGTAAATAAGTTGCTCATGCACCCGAACTTGAAGTTGAGAAAAAGAAACGGTCGTTTTGGATTGATTTGGGCTACTTGGAAGCTTAAAATCTGATTCGCAACCACGGCTTCTTTGAACAGCTGTCCTAATTGTTGCGCGCGTGTGTGTTTTTGCGATCTGTTAACTCAAGGCTTAGGCAAGTTGCTTCGGATTGACTTGTACTGTGTTGCCAGCTTTAGACACATTTACCATTTCTGCCATTCAAATATACATGAGACACTTTTACACATAAAATTACATGCTTGAGTTCATCAACAAGTAGTCAAGCCCCAAATTAGCAAATAAGCAAGCGACATATTGAATTTTTGAAATAATGTCCTAACTGCATAAGTGAGCATATCACAAGGCATAATTTAACAAAGAAGTCAAAACAATGTACATACTACTCATGGGTAATCAGGCACCCCGCCGTACTAGTGACAGGATAAAAAAGAAACTGGGTTATTAGGCGAAATGAAGTACGGTCTCAGTGGCCCTGAAGGCAGTTTATATCTACTGTTAAACATCATTATAAATTTTAAGTTATAGTGAAATATGTATAAGTCGAAATTGGATATATGTGCTCATAAATAGGTACCTATGACGAACAACAAATTAGAAAGCATGGGCAGATTGATTTTTCAATTTTTGCACCTCGTCGGGGGACAGGAAGCCCGTGTGTTTCTTCTGAATTTGACATCTAAAAACGAATACAGGGGGTTTTCAGAACTGGCAAAGCCACATTGGTTGTGCTATTAAAATGTAAATTTCACTATTTAACATAGAATGACTTATGTATGGTGGGATGTAGGGTAAAAATGGCAGAACTTAAATACAAAAATGTTTCCTGACCTACCCACAAACTTGGTGACAGTAACATTCATACAAATAAATAGAAATTGGCTAGGACTATCACTATCAGATAAATGTGCCTATCACGTTCAATTTTTTTATTTCAACATAAAAAACTTAGAATCATTACTAAATAAAATTCGGGTTTCATCATCTGCAGAAACGTAATGGCTTGGTTCAGCGTTATTATGAAATGTACTAAAATTATAGGAAAATTTTAAAAAAAACCGTTACAGATTAGGGTGCTAGACATTTTAACCGTTTATATTTGTAAGGCTCCTTTACTTTACACGTGGAACAGGGCGTTAACTAATAAGGTTATTCAAATGTTTCTAAGAAGGCAATACAACTTGTAAGTTATTTTAGAAGAAAACAACAAATAGGGTGTGTATGAAGTCTTGAAACAAGTCATTTCTGTGAAAATTCGGATTCCAAGGTATAATACAAAGAGATTTTGTATTTAATCTTTACAAAGGTATTAAGGAGGAAGCGACACCCTATAAATTGTGGCCAATTTTATTTCTGACATTAGTAGGGCTCTACTATAAACATTACCTATGCATGTGAAAAATGCTGAAATTTGCTATAATTCCCTGTTATTTTGAAAAATGTTTGAAGTTACGTATATTTAGTGAAGAAAATGGAAAACGCCTTGGAGGGAAAAGATATTTAATTTAGTATTTTTGAGGTTGACATTCATGGCTTTCAACGACGACTTATACAAGATTATCGGGATCAAAACGTATCCTTATTTTTGCATCCAAAAGGTTAGAATAATGATTTTTTGAATTTCCCAGTAAATAAACCAATTTCTACATTATGCTATCTGGATCTAGCTATTCCGTTTTCTAGTTATTATGTTGTCTACAACAATGAAGCCCATCAAGAATTTTAATCAAAAACTTAGATTAACATTCTAAGTAGTTAAATGTTTGCTGAAAAGAACATTCGGCATGATAAAGCGATTTTTTTATCTTATTATGTAAAAGAACTGTTTTTGCTGGTTACTAAAAACTCCAGCAGTCAACAGCCAGCCTAGTGGGGCCTTAAATCACGACATTGAGCGATTTCCAAATGTGCTCTTGTGTTTGAACTTATAAGACTTTAAATTAGATTTTATACTGATCGCAACCAACTGTTGACCTTCAGGGTTTTTCAAGAGGTTATATTTAAAAATGAATAAATATGTGAAGTGAAATAGGCGAAATGAAAATTTCAATTTTCACCACTATCTCGTGAGCGTTTTGAGAGACGTGTGGCAGTTCAGAATGCATTTTTCAGAAAAGCTACATGTGTTTAATTTTCCGACTGTTTAAATCTCCTGAAGAGTTTGCTGAGTCTGCTGCAGATTGTGATGCTGTAAAGCCACCCTACATATTCGATTTAAGTCAATGTGACTTCGAGATTTCCCTTAATAGTCGCGGAGTACTGTAGCGCCTTGCATGGATTGCGTAACCGTGCAAAAATAAGTTATCAAAGCACTAATCTTGGATTACTTAAAGTTGTTACCATGAAATTTAAATGAAGGTCGAGTTAAATAAATTTAAGCAACTCAAAACTGCTAAATTTCACGCGCTACTTTCAAAAGAAGGGTGGATCAATCAATTCCAGATTAAGCGAGACTATAACGAGAATGCGCAATTTGACCCTACACTTAAATTACTAAATTAAATAGTGTTTACCGTGCAAGAAAAAACACAACTGGCCTAGATTAGGTGGTTTTAAACCTACCCCCAGAGCATTGCTGAACACTTAAGTTTTGTGCAAGCCGCAAAACTGTCTTCTGCGACGGCATCTCTTCGGTTCTCGTTTCGGAGACAACATCTTCTCAAAAGCGTCATAATCTTAGCTCTATTTTTTTGGTAGTCCACCCACATATCCTTGGCCTTGTCGTTGCACCGTGAGTTCATTTGTGAGCACTCTTCGACGCAGGCCTTGAACCGATCAAACCGCTCATCTGCACGAGTAGTTTGGGTGTGCGAAACCAGAACAAGAACCGAGAAAAGGAAACACCAGGCCAGAAGCCCTTTGGCCATGGTTTCAACCGCTTCGAATTTCGGGAGCCGCGGCTTTAACGTGGTGCACTTTATAAAGGCCTTGTGTTTACAGCGGCGGTGTTATTTATGTACTGCGGGTACACATGCATTTCGCACACAAACCAACTGCAGATTTTCTTCACATTGAGCAACTAAGTTCAGGCTGGCTAGATATCGGCATCCGCTTTGCCTTATACAAGGCCGACCATCGCGTAGGTCGCAGGATGATTACCACCAATCCTTTTTATGGGATCAACACGTTCAACGTTTAATTTTGATGCGCTGAATTTGAACCGCGTTATCACCTGTAGCTTGTATAAATTTATGCCCCCGATTTAAACTAATTACCTGCATTTCAAAAAGGAGTCTACCTAATTTTAAAAAAAAAATAATTTGAAAAAAATCGAAACATTTGTGGCATTTTTTTAAATGAAATTGTGCACTCTGCTGGATAGTCAAGCATCTTAAATGAATTTTAAGTTGCATCATGATCTGAAACTAGTAAAATATATTTAACTTGCCATGGATCTTCGCTCTACATTTTTCACAATAAGCCTTATATTAAAATTAAAAATTAAAATTCAAAAAAACAAGGTAAATTAGATAAACACTTTCTATCCGGGGCATGATTCAGTCCACTCTAAGTACGAGGAAAAATTGTCGGTGTGATCGCAACGATATAAATACACTGCTCCAGATGAGGAGTGCCGTTAGTACATTTAGAAAGGGCATTAGACAGGGTTACAAGTAATAGCAAACCGATTTACATTGACAAGA
This sequence comes from Mesocestoides corti, assembly GCA_900604375.1. NCBI lineage: Eukaryota > Metazoa > Platyhelminthes > Cestoda > Cyclophyllidea > Mesocestoididae > Mesocestoides > Mesocestoides corti. The sequence continues at coordinate 5,659 of UXSR01005255.1, read as the reverse complement.
TTCACAAAAATGCACGCTAGCGGGCACGTAAAAGTCTATTTCCAGACGAAGATGTGTGGTTTCTCTCTTCTTCTCTGAAATGACGCTTCGAGGGCAAAGCAAGTGGGTAGGTCTAGTAGGTCCTGATGTTATAGCATACCTTTTCTCTAGACTTTATTGCAGGAGCTCTGTCAAAAAATGTGTCCGTAGATGAATGAAAAATCACGACGTTGACCAATTCAACGCCTCCATTTCGATTCACTTCTTCGGTATTTTTTGTTGACATGGAGGGTTTCGGTGCATCCACCAGTTACTAATCGGTGTTACTTGATTTACAACAAGTGTTTGTGTGAACCGAAGCAAAATTTTAAGCAAAATATACAGTGACGGCATTTCCATAGTGCTCGGAGTTATTAATCAAATTTTTAAAATACACAATGTTAAGTTTGCAGATTTACCAAGATGGTAAATATTGAAAAATTCTTTTGGGAAAGGGATTTGGTACTGAAATTGTAATTTCATACTAAGCTATATCAGTCACAGCTAACAATACATGCACTAAATAGGGAGGTGATTCTTTAATGCGTGGGTTGGGAACATAGTCACAGAGACTGCCTCAGAATAAGTTACATACATGGGAACCTAGTGCTACGCAGTGCACTTGATTCTGCAACCGAACGAGTTCATTGACTCATTAAACCTCGTGAACGGGCTATGTAACTCAAATTGCTGAGCTGTTTGTTATGCTTCTCTAGTCAATTTGGCATTTTGACAACTCATCAGAGGTGATCTGTAAATTGCTATTATGAAGGCTGAATGTACTTAAGCAATGGTTTCAATGTCATGAATGTGCATGCATCGGAATACCCTAATACCGCCTGTGGTGCGGGCATAAAAGAATCAAAAGTAGTACTGACTAACCCCCACAGCATCGCCCCGCAATTTATCCTTGCACAAGCACCGAAACTATCATTTGGATGCGCATCTTCGCGATATTCGTTTCGTAGACAACACTTCCGCAAGTGGCGTGTGATCGTCTTCCTGTTCGAAAAGAAATCATCCCAGAGGTTTAGAATGGCTTTATTGCATTCTTTATTTATCAGAGAACAGCGGTTTATGCAGTCCTGGAAGCGTTTGAATATTTCTTCTTGAGTAGCTGCCAGGGCTGCCTGCAGACTGAGTGAGGCCAAAAGAATCAACGAGATAACGGTAATATTGACAGCCATCAAACACCTCACGCTCATAGCTTGTAGCAAGGCCTTAACCGCTAAGTGCAATACATTTTGAATGACCTGGTCTATTATTTATACCATCAAGCAGTTGTTTTGATCGTCTGTCATGTTTATACCAAGTGGCTAGGTTTTATGGCAAATGGCAGGCACTTGATATGAGTATTTTGGTAAAATTCTCTGACAGCTAGTGTAAACGTTCAAATTTTTAAACAACTTTTAGACTTCACAGACCTAGCTCTAACCAAAGTGTTCCATACCTCGCAAAATTTTAGTTATGGAAAACTAGGTGATAAAAATGCTTATTGTAGAAATATTGATAATGTTGGTGAAGGAGGTAATGGTGTTGGTGGTGGTGATGAACTGGTTAGAAACTGAACCAGTAGAGCTGCTAAGAAATTTTGAGCAAAGTTGCATTTATCCACATTTGATCATGCTCATACATTAGATGTATGACCTAATTTCACACAGATTTATTTAACATAAAACCTAGGGGACATCGAACTTTTAAAAATATTGCCCCGTTTTTTTATGACCCTGCGCCAACTCTCATGTAACTTGAGAATGTCGTTGCCACATTGTCTAGTGTTTTCAAATGTTCATCCATTAAGGCGTGCTGCTTCACTGACCGGAGAAAATGGTAGTCGGATGGGCCAAGTCTGGCGAATATGCTGCGTGTGGCAGGACTTCCCATCCCAAGTTCAAGAGGATCTTCTGAGTTGCTCGAGCGACGTGAGGTAGAGCGTTGTCATACAGCAGCATGGTTTGCCTGCTTCCTTGCCCAGTAAGAGGCCTTTCCTGGTCAAGTTCTTCGCTTGGTTTGTTCAAAAGACGGCAGTAGTGCTCCACAGTCTCCGTCGGACCAGTTTCCAGGAGATTATAATAAAGTACACCCTCCATGTTCCACCAGATAGACAGGATAACCTCCTTCAAGTGGATGTCCTGTTTCAGCATAGATGTACTGGGCTGTTCGGAATCTACCCACGACTCTCAAAAATATACTTTTCCTCACCCGTCACACTTTTCACAAGAAGTACTTTGTATGCTGACGGCGTGAAAGCAGTGAAAGGCGTGTGTTTATACCTTGACGCAGGTTGTCTTTAGAAAATACATGTGGGAACCAACTTTCAAATTATTGAATTTATCCCATTTGGTGCAAGCGCTTTAAAATAGGAGCGTGGGTGACTTCTAATGTGCAAGCTCTTGCTGTGTTTTCATCCAGTGGAGCGTTCGATGCATTCGCCCGTGCCTTAGAAGCATTTTTTCCTTGTTCTTGGAATTCGTATAAAATGCATTGCCATCGAATGTACTGTTTATCAGTCGCAGTCTAGTACTCTACTATTTTGGGAAATTATGTATGACACTTAGACTTGTCATTCGGTGTTCTAATACCTAGTGTCCGATCCTTTAACATTCACAAAAGACAGCACAAATACTCCAATTTTAAATATAATTTTAGGTTCACAGAAAAAATCTTTTAACAATAGTTTATGCGCCTAAAATTGTCTTGTCTGTACTAAATACTTTGGTGTGTACAATGATGGATAAGTGGAATTCGCTTGATGCATTCACTTTGCATTTCCCTTTATATGTGAACTTATAATTTGCTTCTCCAAGGCATTCCTATTTCAAATTCATTTGATAGAATCCTTTATTGGTTTTATTTTAGTGACACTTGCACATACCTCCGTCAATGTTGCTTTTGGATCTCATCATTTATGGTACTATTCCAAGCTGATTTTTTGGGAGAAATCAAACCGATTCATTTTCGCCGCAATGTCACAACCAAATAAAGTGGATGGTTGAATGATGTCGAATATTCGTTTTCAGAAAAACCACGACAAGGAAACCTCATGAACGGGTGTAATTCTGTTACTCTTGGAAGAAAGCAATGACAAATGCTATCATTAAATTAGTATATGATATTTCCTTCCCTAGCTATCTTTAAGTACCATAAACGCATTCATCGATTGTGAATGAGTAATTTTAATAAGTAGCTCTGGAACACCAACAACTAAGAAATGTATGAGGTGGAATTTTTCAGCATGGTGGCATAGAGTATTGAGATTTTTTGAAGTTAATAAACTTCCTTACTCGTTGCTTGAAGGCATCAAAAAGTGGTCAACCCCTTTACCTTACCTCAATACGGAGCAAAGTTGTACAATCTTTAGCCTACCTGGTGAGTTAAGAACCCACAAATTGCTACATTAATGCATTCTGTAACCAAATATCGCAAAAATTGTGTTCCAGCACCCAACAGAAATGTTAGACCATTGTATTAAATGACAACACTGCGGCGACTTCCATTTATCTGTTTCTAAAACCAGTCGCCTCAAAATTGAGAAACCTGAAAGGCATTGCTCGCAATTGAAGGCGAATGAGCGGAAAGTTGTTTCTGATTTCATTTATTAACATGGCATTTATAAAACTGCTTACGAAACTTCTCTTTTTGACCAAGATAAATAGGAAACAATGTTAAAGTTTATAACTTTTAAAATGAACAAGAATAAACTATTCAATAAAAAACTGTTTTTCGGCCACCCTATTGAGAACCCAAAATCAGCGATTTAAATAAATCTGCCATCGTGTGTTCAAAGTATAAATTAAAAACATGTACTCGGAATTGATGTCTTGAACCCATACAATGTCTGGTAAGTCAAATTACGTCTATACCATAACGAATGATAAAACCTTCGGTGGCTTACATAGCTAAAAACTAAAAAAATTAATCCACAGACTAATATTCCAAAGAAATATCAATTTTTCAATTTAAAAACATAATAACTGAAGGGGTTATGATTCTCTTACAAGGTTTAGGCAAGTCAAATGCATTTTGCGAGTGGAAGTTTCTATACACAGCAGTTATGAGGGTTACATTGCCTACTCGAACCTCAAGTAACTACATTTGTACAAACGTTAAAGATTTAACTATGAACACACATTCTTAAATCAGGAGGATCATTTGATTATTTCATCGATTTAAGGAAGGAATATTTAAACATAATATTTCATAACAGATAATAACCTTGCAATTTAATTACAGCAAAACTACGTAAATATTTTACAGTTTAAAACCCCGATTTGCCAAAATAACACAGAAGGCAGTGTTGCACAAGATGCAGTCTACAGGATGCGGTCTACGGTCATTCATATTCAAAACAAAGAAACACAAAATTTTTAGGATAATTGACTTTTATGAATAAATGTGCTTTTTTACTGTGTAATAGGGAGGCAATGGATAAAAATTTAACGCACTCAAATCTCAAGCGCTACTATATATGGGCAGCCATATCAAGTCATTAAAAAGTCAAAAAAAAACAAAACCAGAAATAGAGGCATAAGTAAAGAGCAAAAATAATAATCAAAATTGGGTTACATATCTTGAAGATATGTGAGAATTCGGCAACAAGTGTTTCCAAGGCCAAGGGCATCCGCGCAATGTAAGAAAATGCAGGAAAAATAGTCAATTTGTTGAAGCCAAATGGAACCTAATATCAATCATACACGAAAGCTTACTATATATCTGATTTTGTATAATTTCTTTTCAATCAACAATTCTGCTAGTAAAGGCCTGCCACAAAAGAAGAGACCATCGATTACCTTTACAGTGTGAACGAAATTCTGCTCTAATCATGAAGTACTCTCCTACTCAAGACACTTCGACGAATGACTGCTCAATTCCAATTCGACAACATGACTAAGCATGAATACACGACCAAAATTATGCAAGATATCTGCGTGCTCAAATCGGGTGAAAGACTTACTTCAGCTTAAATGGGCAGCACCATTAAAACTAATTTTGATTTTTCCGAAATTAAACAAAGATCCAGCATATTATGCAGATAAGTATGCCACCTCTTAAAATCTGCTTAATGTTGGGTAAATCCTTGCATTTGAAGCAGCACACCAGATTAATTTTAATCAAAAATATTTTCACAGGCGGCTTTTACCGCAAACCTTATTGACTGTTTTTAAGATAAGACATTTAATTCAATTCATAAAAATTAATCAAGAAAATAATTTTACGGAAAGCGCAGTTTAAAATATTTGTGTTTAAAATACCTGATTTAAGTCGAATTGTCAAGGTTGCGTGTGTGATTGTTAGCCCGTACCTTTGTAGAATACCCGAGCCCTAATAGGAAAAAGACCGGTACAACAGAACAGGCTTTATTGTCCAATCAGACGCCAGAGTCACGCGTCAGGCGCCTTCCATCCGAGTCCGCCACGATGGCCACGCCGCTGATTATATACTACACCTCAGTCGTGTCCTTCTCTGGTTGGCTGCTTATCTTTCTCACATGCCGTTGGAACGCAGACTGACACAGGATTGGCTGCGGCCAGGTGGTCCAACATGTCTGCGCCCTGATCCGACGTCACTGTAGAATACCCGAGCCCTAATAGGTAAAAGACTGGTACAACAGAACAGGCTTTATTGACCAATCAGAAGCCAG
>UXSR01005254.1:76298-159370 GCA_900604375.1 Mesocestoides corti | reverse complement strand
GGCAGGTTGTGAACAGAGGGGACATGTGTGAGGCTGCGACGACTGGGTGTTTAACGTGAATCAACACGATTCACTACAGAAATAACACGAGCCTAATTAATAGCGGATAGGCGTCACGGTATACTTTATTGGTGGGTATCCTAAACAATAAATATTATGACAAAAAACAGTAAATTTGAACATTTTGAATATTGTTTCGACAAACCCAGTATAGTAAAAAAAGGTTAGACGGAAATGATTTGATGAATTTTACAACTGTTTTGATTGGAGATCAGCTGAAATTGTGCAGAAACTTATTTTCTATAATATTTTAACTAATAGTACTGTTTGTTGGTCTTCTTAAGAACTTTAGACATTTTCTTACCTACTCAATTTTTTGACAGTTTGTCAGTCTCGTATTTCAGTTAACCACTAAATATATATTTATTCGTATCTTGAAGCAATTAAGGAAAATTTAATTAAAATAATGCGCCTTATCAAAACGCATCATCATACTAGGTGTTAAACACCGAATCAAATATAACTAGAGAAGTGTCAATGCTACTATGATGTAAATGAAGAAATTTGGTTCTTCTGCTCAAATAACCGCTTCAACGAATACTGATTTGCAGTTCCGTTTGACCTATCTTAGAGACGGTGGGACCACTCTTCCTAAATTCAAAAAAGAAGTACTAATTTTGGATAAAAGAGCCTTGACAGTGAATAATGGGTTTAGAGAAAGCATTGCCTGCTTCAAATTCTAGGTAAATGGCTCTCTGTTGTCAAGATTCCGAGTCGCATTTATCAAACACAGACCCACTTGTACGCCAAAATGATTATGTCCCACATTGAGCCCGCATTTGCTGAGAGTAATGTTGAAATATGATGGTACAACCTAAAAGAGCTTGCAGAGGCTAAAATGCGAAACCTCAAAGTGCTCTGCAGTCGACAAGCAAAACACTGGGGTGAACACCTGACCAGGATCGGTAGCCCGTTAATTCTCATGTCCCACAAGAATATGCATCAAACATTACAGTATTGTTATTGCTACTTATCATTAGGTGGAACTTAGGCTTAAACTGAAGATTCCCTTAATCAAATCTGCCCCTTTTACCTCTTCTTTAACAAGAAGTGGCCTTGCCATTTAATTTAATTTAATTTCGTACTCATTACCATCATAATAGTTTCGTCTCTGATAACCAAAAAACGCATGCAAACCTTGCAGTTTTTTAAATTATAGAGGGGAAAATGCCGGTGTCCTGTATAAACCTCCACCAATAAAAAAGACTTGAAATAACCTTGTCTTGTGGGTAAACAAATGAGCGTGTTTTCACTATTTTCGATCTTGATACTATTCTTATGGCCATTTGGGACTGTCTCGTGCGTTAAGTATAGTACGGCACAACATAATGCTAAACATATTCAGTAAAGTGGCTTAACATTCATTGCAACGCTCACAATGAGCACATATTTTTTGAAGTTGTAATCCAGCGAGGGTGTCACTACTTCATAAAGTCCCGCCTTTAAATTTATCGTTTGTTTTAACTAGCCATTAATTTCTGTTTTTATTTAGGATAGTGGGTATTTCTTTGTAATGTTCAGGGCTTTCCTTGATGTTTTAGGCTTTTGAATTGAGATCCTGCATTATTTTACCAAAGAAGAGTAGTCCATGCCGACTGGTTGCCGCGGTCAGCATTAACATGCTTCCAGAACATTCGCATTATCTTACAACTACAAAATTGAGCACTTACTGTTTATACGTGGTTAAATAATGTAAAGTGAATGCAACGTTTTGCATAAAATGTTGCCACCTAGCTGTGCGTCATGAGTGCTGCTTGTCGTAAACCAACTACTTGAGTAATTATTCTCGAATCGGTTTCAAATTCCTTACAGCAATTATGTTATGCTCATCATCGAACAAAGGTATCGTTAAATTAAGAAACCTTGAGTGCTCAGCTCTAAAAGACGCACCAAATTCCTCCAAAAACCATGCAAATGATAGGGTTTCAGGAGATTCCAACACGCACCAGCCTTGAGTCGAAAACTGTGAGCTTCTATGTATTTATAATATCTGTTATAGACAGTCACATCCGCCTATCAAGATAAATTTCCGGAAAGAACACAGAACCTTACTGGACACAACAGTTGTCGGAAGGAAGTAAGCGAGACTGAGTGATGACTCCTTTGCGGAAGCCTCAGGATGGCGCGCTTTGCATCCCAAAATAAAGGTCAGTGATTTATCAGTCTGATTTTGAAACTTCGGTAAAATTATCTCCGGAAAATTGTGGATTTCAAGATTTCAACAATTTTACACTCAACTTGTTATTTGTTTAAAATGCATGTAGTACCCGTCAAAGTGTTTTTTTATTAAATTCCGAACGATGAAGCTTTGTAATTAGTTTACTTAATATAATATTATCGGATGGAGCATTATACGACACTTGATTCGGCCAGAGTAGATAAGCAAGGAAATCAATTAATTGCATTTGTAGATCTCATTTGCATAATGCAAGGTCCATGTGGAGAGATCGACGCAGTTATTTGTAAGGAATTTAAATACTCACGTAGGGTGTTCAAGTACCGCCTTTTCTTAAATTCCAAATCCATTGCTTCTGTAGTTTTTTTTATAGATGAATCGATTTTACCGTCGATTGAAACAAAAAAGTTGTTAGATTTTGCACTTCTTGAGCGAACCATCTGTTGGGATGTCATAATGGTCGTAAGCGCTATTTTGATTACAATTCTTAAATTACGCTTGGCAACAGTTTTATTTGCTTTACTTTTCATAGGATTTAATTAGAACAGTTGTAGAACGTCCTGAGTGGATAATACTTACCAGTTCTATTCCTCGATTTTCCGATATCGATTCCCATCTCTTGGTTGTATTTATATATGCTGTGAATCGCGTTGATTCACGCTCGTGAATCCGGTCGAACCACTCTCCGACGCACCGTCCTCTTTTCACAATATGTCTTTATTCTCAAATCACACCCCACAGTAGTTCTCGATGTAGGCACACCTATGACTCATTGTTTCACGCTTTTGAAATAAAAAACCACGCGCAAATGCTACACGCGACACGATGACAGCAACTTGGTTGAGATAACTAGTAAACAGACGTGTCACAGCAGTCTCCAGTCTTCACCATCGTGGATAGCAGGTTAGCGTAGTGGCGCAAACTCAACACAGGGGCCCCGGCGTGGTTTAAGACCACATACCGTAGCCCACAACATACATATATCGATAACACATTGGCAAGGCTTGACTTATGCTGTTCAATGGTTGCACATATCCTTAGTTTGCATGGGTATTGGTCAGTAGCCAGACACAATAAAGACATAAGTTATCATTTCCGTGAGCCACTGCTGATTGCTGGCATCACCCATGAAGCTCAAATTAAGAAATCAACGAATATTATTAAAACCGATAAATTTGATAATCGGAAAAAGGCTGGGTCCATCAGCTGTTTGGCTGTAGATTGCATCAAACGCAAATGTGCAGCTACGCTTGACGACTTCATGCCAAACACACGGAATCACACGCTGGCGTCATGACATAAAACCCCAAAACGTGCACGCACTTGCAGGCACTATGGCCAGACTGCGTCACAATTAAGGTATCTATTGTGTGCGTACTTAGGAGACACGAATGTCGCATATTTTGGGAGATAATTAAATCGCTTAAAACATTACAATGGATTTTGCAAGAATCTGCCTGGTAGCCGGTTAAAAAAACACAGATACCTCGGCACTAGGTCAAAATCTGATCCTTACCATAATTTAACTAGCGGGGACTTGAACCTAGGTAGCTGAGACACTAATTGTTGGCTCAACCCTGCTGTGTTTTGTCGTCGAGTTGCTATGCTTACAAAGACGTGCATGAGTAATGGAGAGAGTTAGCCAATAGGGTTCGGGTGTACGAGTGACAAATGACTAGTTGATTGGTCAGACTAATGGGAAGATGTGTACACTGCGGGCGTATGATGAGAGGTGTCCGCTGAAGTAAGGTGGTCGGTGGGTCTGTGTATCTGGCGGCAGAGTTGGTGACTGTGAGTCATGATAACTCACTACAACAACATAGGATATTTTTTGGTCTTGGAGTCAAATGATCAAATCGGAAAAAAGTGGAATTCAAAGTATGAAATGCTTTACAAATCTAAAAACGCTTTTAGTGACCGTTGAGAGCAGAGTTAAGGGACATTGAAGGCTTCAAAACCAAATAAATGTATTTCATTTGGTTCCTAGTTAACTCACATTAGGTTTAATGGATAAATATACCAACCTAGACTTGCCTCATTTTTATCCATCTTATTCTAAAAAAGAGTTTATTGAAACTCAGACAACTCTTTAAATAATTCATGTCACAATGAATAAAATTTATAACAACTAGGCCTACTGGAATGCTCCCGAAGGCTGGGGGTATGAAATCCATTTAAGAAAGTGATTCTGGGTCAGTTGACATTTACGTGGGTTTCGCCAGTAAAATTGACATCTGCAGATAAAATTCCGTGTATAGTTTCCACAAGTAAACATCATAAGCCTGCGTTTTATCGTATGTGCTACGTGAGGGACCAAGCAGTGTAGTCCGTAATCCGTGGATAAAATTTAATAGCCCACGCGCCTAACTACCCAACCAACTCTAAAATCAATCCCTTAGCTATGAAAAACAAAAAAATGAAGAGTAAGAAGGGAACCGAATAAAACGCGATTTCTTTTGATCCTTGTTAATTTGATCCACTGGCTTCCTTGTTAGATGATTCCCCGGGGAAAGTGATATAAGTGAATGCACACTTCGAGTGATCGAGCATGTTCCCACACCAATCGATTTCCTGCTAACCTGAGGTACTGCTGGAGTAAAGAAATTTTTACTAACCTGACGAGTTGTAAATTCAGTTATCGAAGCGGAAGCATTGTTTTTATACCAATTACTAGCGGCCATGAGGAGTAATTAGCGTCGACGTAACTCAACTGTCTAAAAGGCTATTCACGGCTTGCGCATCCCCACTTAGGAGTAAGGGAACATTTCTTAAAGAACGACAGGTTAAATCACTCCCAGTTCCGATAACTGAATTTATAACCACCATTCCCCAACCTAGAAACTAGCTGTTGCTCAGTGAGAAAAATGATTGACTAATTTACTCTTCCAGTTTTAACGGTGAATCGAATCGTGAAGAGGTGGCATCAACATTGTCACCGACCGGGGAAAGTGAAGAAACGGACATTAACTGGGCGTGCTTACTCAAAATCAGTGGTCTAAATACGACATTTGAAGGAAGGTATTGCACTATTTGTGAACAAGGCGTATACGTTCTGCTACCTTAATAACAGTAATAAAATTAGGGGAACAGATTAACCAAGTTATGACGCATTTCTAGTGAGATCTCAGGTACCTATTAATAGAATTGAGCTAACCCCGTTATGTGGCTTTAAAAGAGACAGGGAAGAAGTAAGTTGTAATCCAAAATGACTGTAGACACCATGACTTGTCATTCTGAATTCACCATGTTGTACCAAGTCTTTCTCTCAACTAAATCCTACTTACGCCTTGGTGATAAAATTGACGGTGCCCATTGGGACACTATCAAATTTAAATTGAAGTAGCAGTCGCCCACCAAGTGCCTTGTCATGTTTTCTGCTTGTTTTTGTTAGTGCATTGTAGTAAATTACCCTTCGCTTTAAGCCATAGCATCCAGTGACATCACTTTCCAGCTGATGGCCCAAGTGGTCGCGAAGCCGACTATCTCTTGGTCCAGTGGTGGCCGAGGAAGGGAAGAGAAATATCGCAATGATTTCACATCCCACCAAATCAGGCTCCTTTATAAACCATTCTGCATAGCAATATTGAACGCTAGCAGACATGAGTCACTTACACTTCAATTTCGCGATAAAGTCCAAGTACCGCCAAGCAGCAAACCACAACATTTCCAAAAATAAAACTAATCAGTGAGAAGTTAAGTGTTGGTGTGGCAAGAGAACCAACAACGAAGTTTAGCTTCTAAACTTCAGTGTTAACTGACAGTCTCGATGCGTCTGATTGCTTCACTGCCTATAAAGTGGTCACTAAAGGAAGCATTCCATTTCGGCGACCTGATGAAGGATCTAGATCGTCTTAGGATACTCATGCAAAAGTTAATCTGTGCAACTACTAACACTGGTTTTCGTTAGACTATATTGTGTGACCTTTGGCGGTAAGTATCCAGAATTTTGGCATACATTTACTCTGGTGTTTAAGTTAACACGTACACATGTTTTCCATTCTGGACTGTCTTTGTTGCTCCTTTATCCCGGCTTAGTCTGTCTGTTGGCATTTAAAGTGCTGCTGTTATTGACAACATGGGGAGCACTTTCGGTCAATGATGCGATCAGGAAGTCCTGTAAATGGATTACTTTAAGTTCATCACAGGAATTGCTCTGTGGGGTCTGTGGATATGAGACACTTGAGGCTACGTATTTTGAAGACGCGTAGAAATACAACTTGGAAGATAGCCACGGGAAAATTCTAGCCGCCGCATGTGAGCAAAAGTACCAACGTATTCTAGACAATTACGAAAGCATTGGTAGAAATAAGTACAATTTTATTGCAAATGCTAAAAACATCACTGGGGTGTAAATGCGGTTACATTGCGCGACTAACAGTAAATGCGCGTTCTTAAAAAAAGCTTAAGATTTAAATAAGGATTAGCATTTATCAGTGTAAAACACAAAGACGTAAGCTCTGATTTAGCTGAAGATATAATGCAAGATAACAAAACAATTAGACCAATAAACTAGAAGATATCGCAGTGTGGGAAGTAGGCTTTTGCACGGAAAATATTTGATTTAATGAACATCCAAACACCATTGCAATTTGTTTATATCACAGAAGCATAAAAAATTAACTCCACTGTGCATAAAAACTCACAGTGGCATAAATTACACGGTGTTTTATGCATTAGTACTTCGTGCACCGTGTTGCGTTCACAATTATGGTGTCACCTTGTTTTGCAGCCCCATGATTAAAAAAATTTGAGGAAAGGGGCCACCCACGGAGGCCGAACAGTGAAATTACCTCCTTGACAAATTAGCGGAATACTTCACCACAAACATGATGTGAACTAGCCAAACCTTTGTTCTGAATGGTAGTTTTGGAGACGACTGTGCCTTAGCCTTCCCGATAGATGAGGTCAGCATGGAGTTACAGTCCGTGCTGTGCGGATCGTCATACTTCGACTCTCCATTTGTCGAGAAATACTGCCACACCCCTATCTGTAAAGCGGGAGGGAAATCCGCTTTTTGAACCAGCTACGTCGCGCTCAACGCTTTCGACTTGCCCACTTGTTCATTGGTCCCTGAATTAGGCGAACAATTTTATAATAAACCGCTATTTGGACAGAACCGCTGGAAGCAATTTAACCCAGGATGCCAATCACGAAGTTGATTACGTCACACTGGAATACCGCTTACAGCCTCTACTGAACTTCCTCAGATCAAGCTCAAATTACACTCGTTGAGTTCCCTTAGATCCCAGAACTGCACCAAGAAATCAAAAGCGAAGAAGACGATTCCAATAAGAGAAATCTTTGAAGCAATCTGCACAGGAGTAGGGGAAACAGAGTGGAGTACTTGACATACGAGAGCCGGGCATGTTAAAGCATACTAAATTAGTGGGTTACGTTTCTTGATTTATCGATCACGGGTAATTCAGGCAAATGACGGCACTTCGTAGCTGCAAAGATAGCGCAAAAGACAAACAGGAGCCTGAAACGTCGATGTGCAGGCAGATTGGAGGAGTGGATATTGCGCACATGGGCGACAATTCCAGTCAACTTTATTACACATTATAAACACGAGACAGATGCCAAAATCACTGAGTAGGATGGAGGAGGGGAAGATGACTAAGCCTGGGGTGGGGGGTCGCCAGAAAAATTGAAGCTGCTTGGAACATCGGTTTGCTGGAAGTTGTACCCACCGGCCTTTTCTATTTGCTTCGATTCTACATAAAGAGGAAAGCGAAACAAATAAGTGCGAAGGCAAGGCGTGCCGAGATTGGCAAAGTGTTCATTTTGGCGCCAATCGGATTAGACCTCCGAAAACATTTCCCCATTAGTTTTTTTTTCATTTAAAGTCAGGATTATTCGATAGTTATGCTGCATTAAAATCGTGCTCAACGGCCTATTGTGTCGTGTTCGAAAAAGTTGGAAAGTATATAGTGAAACTTACGTTTCTGTTCAATGCAGTGGATAGCAGTTTTGGCGATTTCCTTGAACTCTGCCTTCTGAGTGTCTGAAAGCGGGCTGACAAGGCGTTGGTACCACGCGGCATCGGCGGTCTCCATTTCGGTCATAAGTTGATAAAACGTCACATACTCGTCCATCTCACACTCTTCTTTATCCAATTCCGTGTCGAAATTTTCCATGACCGAATCGGCTTCGAAATCGTCGTCGTCGTCGTCATCATCATCGTCGTCATTATCGCCGTCTCCAAGTTCAGCCTCCTGTCAACAAAGATAGCGTCTGCAGGAATTACGAGTTAACGGCTGCGGACCGTGATTTCCAAGAACAATGCATGTTGCGAATTGTTTCCCGGAAAAACTGACGATTAAACTGCATTTGATGATTCACATTTTATTAAGTATTCATGTAGACGGGATATTTAAAGTGTCTACAGCAGAGGAATTCCCATCGACAGACAATTAAGGTACTTTGTCGTCTAGGAAATAGTAAAATTATGTCGCTGAGGAGCCAAAAATCATTCACACTAAGGACAACTGGTTCTTGAATACCCAGGACTTAGACGACAACTTACCACAGCCTCGAGAAGTTCAAGGTATCGCGATCCCTCTTCATCAATTACGTCATCATCACTATCCGCCACTTCACCAGCAGCATCAGCAAGTCCGTCCTCATCGAGATCATCATCGTCATCATCTGATTCACTCTCTTCCTCTTCTAGTCAAGGAAAAATGCGCAACGTGATACGCGACACGCTTGGACGCCAAACAGTAAAAAAAAAGACCTTGGGAATGTCAATGCAAGTGGATTTTACACTCTGGGCAGCAGGCAAACACGAACGCGCTGGCCACAAGAAACCTTTAAACCTCCGTGTTTAAAGACCAGGATATGGGGATTCAGTCCACCACATTCAGAGAATAGTTCGAAAATTATAGAAACCAGACTAGGGAAGATTAACCAAAGTTAAGGCATGTTTTCGTGCCAGGGAGGCTTGCCCTGCAGGGCATTAAAGTCGACCAATTAAGTCATGATGGACTTACTTTCAGCTTCTTTTTTTAGGGCATAGGCGTTCTTTAAATCCGTCAACACACGAAGAAGGGCAGGGAGATACTGGGCACAGATGGCGTCAACAGCTGGAGGCCGCTGATCAGCCCTCAACGACAAAAGAGTGCAAAGACCAAGCACACAAACTCGTCGATCATGCAAACTAAAGGGAAAAGTTAAAGAACGTTAAAATTCAAATGAACAGGGAGAATTGCCTAAAATGATCGTCACACTATTGATAAATTTTTGCTTGTGCAGGCGACAATATTTACCGACAGTTGGCCGTTAAGACTGCAAACCGTAAGCATTTTTCATAAAGCGCAATCATTTCTGACAATTATTCTCAAGTAAGGGTCGTGTGCCCGAATGCGCACTTTGGACTTCGACGCGCAGCCCACCACAAAAAAAACGTTAAAGTAGTTGACAGCTGCTACCTTCTATTGAACGATTAGGCCCCGGGCAACGGAGGAGGCCACAGTCGGTCGAAGGTCTCAACAGGCTTCAGCAAAAGTGAATAGAAGAGTTAAATAAACGTGATCTGTTAGACACTTATCGGGAGAGTCAGTATTCAATCATTTGGCTGAAATGCCTTTGGGACTTACATTTGTCGTTCGCTTTCGAATTTTAGTGTTACCAAACCAGAATATAGTTTGATAATGTAACGATAAATTAAATCCGCTTACCCACTGAACTCATGAATACTGTCCATCCAGATCTTAAGGACATTTTCAATAATTGGAGTCTGCGTCTCTGGCCACATGTGATTGCACAGGATAGGCAGTACTATTGCCGCAGAGGTAACAATGGCTGCGATAACAACCTAAACGAAGACAGTGTGTGAGGTTGAGGCGACACGGAAGTTCACACATTCATGAAACGACATTAATTTTGTTGTTTACACATCTCAGTAGTCAATGAATTGCAATAGAAAGGGAATTCCAAGTCCAATCTAACCTACATAGCACTGGTAATTAAAGCAAATTCTAAAACTTTTGAGACAGGACCATACACAAGGACGAAAAGATTTAGAGCTAAGTAGTCCCCTTTAGGTGCAGTCGTGTGATGTCAAGCACATCTGTCTTCGAAGTTGGAAGATTGACGCCGCGTATCCACGAAGCATCACCACTAACTAGCGACACTTGTTAAAACTTACTTCAAGACACATTACACGGAGTTCAGCGATTGTCGTTTTTCTAGAAAGACGAGTTAACGCTAGTTCAACGAATTCGGGAACGCAGTTGTCCAGTTGACCACGGAAATTGAGCGTCAAAATTTCTAGCATTTTGGCGGCGTGGACACCCTCAGTTGACTGATCGTCGTCAGCTTGAAGAGACTAAAATGTGGAGAATATTGGGCTTTTCATGGGTAAAAACGTTGGGTTTCGAAACCAATAATCATGAGGATTCGCACCCAGATTTTTATAACATACGAATGAAGACATAATTTACTATTACAACGAGAAAATCACATCAACAGCAGGAAAGCCCGGCATTTCTGGATTTTGAGGTAGCATAAATCACTGGGATTTATTGAAACCACTTGAAAATCAGTCTACTATAAAAGTTATATCTAAACAATATAGTGCAAAATTTTTTTTAAGGAACTGAGATGGAAAATACTAACCTTCCGACACATGGATATGAGCATCTTCACGCGTTCAGGAGAGGCAACAAAGGTTTTTGGGTCCACGGTAACATAATTGTGCAATGCGGGCATCATACTGGCGAAACAATCACCAGCGTCAGTTTCATAAGCCTGATACAACCAGTCGAACACAGACCAGAGGAGTGGGGATACATTTGTGCAGGTCATCGAACAGATGAGGGAGAAAGCTTCATCGTAAAAATCCGAAACTTTGTTCTTCAGTATTACTTGGATTAGCTGCACAATCACCGGCTCTGAATTAGCTACGAGTTCGGCATTGTCTTCCATAACCGACATGAGTGACTCAATGTTTTCCATGACACCCGTGGCGACAAGAGATTGGTACTCCTTGGTCTCGTCGTAATCCAAGTCACCGGCCGCCGAACCTTCGGCGACGGAAACCAAGCCTTCGCCATTTTGCTGAACACCTATCAGTTTCACAAATGTGCCAGACTGGAAAATTAAAATGACAACCGATGAATAGACCTCAGCATACTGTCACGTTCACAAAATGTTATTGTAGGCTCTCGGCATTGTTGACGTCAAGGCTGTGGGAAACTTAACTACGGCTTCGATGTACTTTTATTACGTTATTCATATCTTGCCACACATAAACAAGAAATCACTCGCTTAATTAAACAATACACCTAGGAATATTTAAGAACTGACCAAATGCTGTAGCATCTGCACAGAAATAGGCTGGATTTCATCGTAATATATTAGAACATCGCGTAGTACAACATTAAGATCGTCAAATTCAGTCTCTCGGAGTAGTTTCAGCAACTCTGTAACAATAAATTGGAATAAATGAATACGGATATGTCTTGAGGAGATCTTGACTAAAACAAGAAACTCACGCATGACAAGCTCTGGAAGGTGTGCACTCATTACTTTCTTGACTAAAGAAAAAGCGAATAAATTAGAAGGAGCAATGTTTGTGAAAAATACACGAGAAAAAGCACAAACCTTCATCCTGGTCTTTCATAAGGGAGAATACTGTTTTGGCTGCGGCGACTCGAACGGGTAAATCTGGATCTGAACACATGAGGTGGCGACAAACCAAAGCGGTCTGGCACAGAATACTGACATTATTGAACTTAGCTCGTGACAGTTTTCCAACAAGCCAGCAGGCCCTAGCGCGACGGTATCCTTCAGGTGCTTCAAATAATGGCAGAACGTGTGTAGTCATAAATGATTCCAATTGTTGCTAAATGTATGAGAAGTATTAATGAAGGTTTACCTTGTAATCCCTGTTTCTAAGAAGAGTACTACAAACAGTTCCAACCAGATGCAGAGCTCCGTCCTTGATTTGAGGTTTTACGTTATGTGTTAACACCTGAATGCAATATTGCATCGATTTGTCTAAGATTCCTTTGCGCTTTGTGCAAGCATCTTTGATAAAATGGGCCGCCGCTTCGCCTGGGTTATGTAGCGTCATGTACATTGATGTGTTGTAACGAATGTATTCAAGAGGGTCATGTTCCCACATTTCTGCAAGCTCATCAGAATGCGACAAAAGTGGCACAATAACGTCTTGCAAAAGTGTATCGAAATTAGGTTGGAGTATTTTCCAGGAGAAAGCATGGCTCAATCTAAAGTGGGTGTATCAAGTAAGAGATGACGAACTTACGAAGCAGATAGGTAGGAAAGCGTTTCAGCCATTACTTTTGGAGATACGAAAGTTTGCTTACGGTAAGCATCACAAACTTTGAGAAAGGCAGTGAGAACTTGATTAGAGAAACTCTTCAGGTACCAATCAGCAAAATTGGAATATTTCTTTTGAACATTGCCAGGACTTCCATAACTGGTGAACAAACAGTATAGAATTCGAGCGACCCATTTCTGACGCTTCCAGTAAGCACTGTCAGCATCATCATTACTACCATTAAAGTTTTGGAGAATCGAGCAAAACAGAACATGCCACTCCGTGAACCACTAAGGAAAGGTTATATAGAAGCAAGACTTACCTGTTCGTTAATAGAGGATACAGGCAAAAAAAAGTCGGTATAGCGATAGAATATTTTCAAAACCAATTTTTGTAGACAAAGAGACTCGTCGGACGTATCGGCAAGCATTGTGACCATGCGTTGATGGAGGAGGGGGAGCAGTGAGCTCATGGTTTGAGGAAGTGGGCCTTTATCAGTTGTTTTATGTTCATATACCTGAACCAGAGCATATAAACAGAGAAGAGCCCCATGAAGCTCGCGGAAATCAGTCGTATTCAGGTATCTTGCCATATGTTCCACAAAGTTGGGATAGCGGGAGGGGAAATCACTTCTCAAAATTTTGCCAACGGCAACTTGTAGTATGGACCTTAAAAACGTGTAAAAACTGACAGAATATTTAATACTGGATAGGTATGACTGAAGACACGACCGCGTGTACAATTACGCCGCGAATTGCTTCTTTGTCATTTTCGTGAATTTGGAATGGGATTGGCTCATCGGGACTAGACTGCTCCCTTTGTTTCCATGATTTAAGTATCATGTTTTTTAGGAAAACAGCTCCAGCTTGACGAACAGACAAATCCAACGATTGCTCCAGGACGATTTGAACAAGCGTAGGTGCAAATCCAATAATTTTATGCATCTAGGGCATTTAAGTTCTAATGCAAAAATACCTCAACCAGGAGCTTCTCAGCCTCAGCTTGCTGTTCTGGTTGCAACGAGGCCTGAAGCGCCTGAACTATACGATGAACATCCATAATTCCTCAGTGTAGTAACAAATATGACGTCAGGATAACAACGTGACCGCAGCACCAACAAACCAAGCGCCAGATGAAGCAAAGTAACAAATTTTAACAAAACGCAATGTCATTCAGAACATCGACTTTAATAAGTAGTATCATTTCTACTAGCAACGATTTTTAGAATTTACTTGGTAAACCTATGTAAGTTACTTTAAAATTTTGGTTTCGACCGTAGACATTCGCCGGGATCTAAATTTGTCACGATTATTATAACAACTTATTCTGAATAACTAAAGTTGATGTACAAAGTCACGATGGATGGCTATTTTTATAAAAAGGTAATTCTTATAGTGGATCAAGTTCACAAATTAGACTAAAAAAGTTGATATTTAACAGCTAACTTAAATTCAAACAACCAGGTGAATCCCAAAGATAACATTGCTTTCACATAACCGGATTGTTTACTATGGATTCTATAATTTATAACGGTTGGCATTAAAATTTTAAATGCGTATGCTGTAATGAATTTTTAAAAGACGAGATCCATCGACACTTAAGCGGCGGAAATTCCCAACTGTCTAAGTTTTGATTTGGGACGAGAAATTGATTAAAATGGGACATTTAAGCACATGCAAGGTATCAAGTTTAAATTAAACTCCAAAAATTTCATCATATGGTAAATTAACGTTTACTGTCACGGTTTTTTGAATTGTTAATCTTGCTAAACTTCGATTGACCTAAGTAAAACAATTTCTAAAAACTTACCTTTTTCGAATGCACAAGACTCAGCGACTGCAGTGTATTTAGGGGATTCATTTTGTAAGCTGTTAACTTGGTTAACAGACTAATAGTTAAATAAGATTTGTCTTTGCAAAATGCTTTACGACAACAAGTAATTTTACGAATAGCCGAGACAGTGAGGATTAACACACGATTTCAGACAAAAAAAGTGTTCATATTACTATGACGCTGGTATTGGTCATGTGGGAAGGGATTATAAACAAGCAATCAAACAACGGCAAAAGTTAGGGAAACAATGTATACTCGCCGTAGATCTATTTTGCAAAATATCCAAAGAGATGTTGCAAAAGGATCAACTTACGGATTAAAACACTTGACACAATTTTCTTGTTCTGTATATGAGAATGTAGTCCCCCATGTAAAAATTAGACAGCCAAGCAATTCAAAATCATTGTTAAAGTATTTGGGCCTCTAAGCTTCAAAAGGCTGTGATTTGTACAAAAGGCTAATAAAAATACCATTAGTTTGTGCCATATTTGACACGCTTGACAGATTTGCCAAAAGTATATTTCCGTTCAAAAAAAACTTAAAATTCACCTACCTGTTTAAGGTATATGCTATAAGCATTAAATGTCGGCAAAAACTAATAGAATATAAAATTATTTTACATGAGAATAGATTTGATTCAATAAGCCAGGAAGCTTAACTTCCACAAACTTCCATTGCTTAAAAATTCATTTAGCACGAAGCATAATCTGAATTTGATTGCTCTGCAAAATCACAGACGTATATGAATTATGTATATGATCTTCAAAAATGTGGTTTTAAGAACGCATCGGGTAATCATTGTGTTTCTAAATCCTTTCAATGCAAAAAATATTTCCAAGATGGTAAAATTATACCGTCAAGTTTTTACGACGTGAAAACAAGGTAATATTTCAAAAAACTGAGATGATTGGCAGTTCTTTTAATATATTATCTCGTTGTCACGACGAAAAAATCGAGGATATAATTCTTACCATCTAATAAAAAACTATGCCTTAATTGACAAAATAAATTTTAATCTAAAAAAACATTTGCCCATTCATAGAATAGCATTGTCCGCATTTCAAATGCCTAGATTACAAAATCGCAACCTGTTTTCTTCATTTGTGTTGAAGTCGGTTTGCCATTTTTTTCAAAATGAGTACTATTATTTTGCTTTACTAATTTGTTAAAAGGTTCAAAGGAATGTACAAATTGCTCTTCTCTAATATAATCTACGTTAAATCAGAACCACAAAAGACAGATTTGTAGCACAGCAAACTTGCGATTGCACGGATTCCGTTTCACCATTGAATTGACGCATTGGGAAAATTAAGTTTTGCAGCATCCGTTACATAGAAAGCACAACTTTTAAGTCAAGTGTTAAGAATTTTTTTAACCGTCACTCTGTCTTTGTAATAAAGTTGGTGCCAAAAACACCAATAAATCCCAATTGGAAAAATCACAAAATATAATTTATTTAGGTTAAGCCTTATTAGTAAGGTAAAATGCACACTAACATGTGATAAATTTAGTTTTTTAACTGCATTGTTTTTATGTTTATTAACAGACAAGCAAAAGATTACAGTAAAAATTTTTAAAAATGAACGATCCTTGTTTATCTGCATCTATAGCAGAAGTGAGGTCAGCTGTCGAAAGGCTTTTGCTGCCTCGTACTTTAGTGTTTTGGTTTGTTTTCAGCCGGTTTTACAGAGTTATCCAGGCTTTTACGAATTTCTTTCTTGAATACGCACATTTTATAGAGAATAAATATCTTGTGCGCAATTGGGTTTCACTTTCACAGCACACGAACCGGACTGATGAACTCAAATATGTAAGTTGTTTAATCGAAGTGTATCTTGCCTTCTCTTAGTTATTTCGCTCGAATTTCCAGGCTTTTATTAGGTAAATACGCAACAAAAATCATTAGAGCTATAATGGTGCACTGCCATGATAAATATATCAAAAACAAGCAATATTAGCTGCTATCTTGTTTTTATCTTACGTCCCTCCCTGATCTAGCACCTTACCCCCTTTTGTTTTTAATATTTTGAACAATTTGTGAAGTGTCTTTACTGGGCTGAGTTAGCCCATCCTATTACACTTTCTATAATCGAGATTCATATTCCTCGTTCAGCTTCAGTTATTTAAGGTAGAGTTTTAATATATTACATTAATGGATTTCCATACTGCTAAAACCAACAATACAATATGAACTACTGGATTCTTTTCACAGACATTTCGGCACTAAGCATATTTTCTGTCAGAACATCACTTCCATTCCGCTTTAGTTCGTTTTTCTGCTTTTGTTTAAACACCATTAATCAGCGTTCAGTCCACCAAATCCTTATGTTTACTAATTTAAAACTACGTTAAGTCTACAAAGTTGTACGAAAGATGATCCTGTTCGGTATTGGATTTTTATACTTGTTTATCATGGACGGCTTTGTGCTTCCACTTTTTATTTTTTTTTTACACTTGCACTTGTTGATTTGACCCAATGAAATCTCGAATGTTCTTCATTACCGGTCGCCATAAAGTCATTTTGATTTACTGTAAGCTTTAAATTATTGTATATAGTCTATAAAGTTATTTTACGGTTTTCAGTCAATCAGTCGAACCTTTGGCACCACCAGATTGCACGGGAAGCGCTCTTCAAAAACCGATTCAAGTTGTTCAGCCAATTCAGTCGGCCTGCCCCTCCCCCGTCTCTGTTCAAACTGTTGCTGAGCAAACTGCCTGTCTTAATACACTCCTCGTGGCGACTCCTGCATCGTCACCGATGGTGACTTACTTGGCTACAAGCGGCGCGCTCTCCCTTCCTCAGACTACTAATTGCTTCCAAAATGTTTCTTCTGGAAAACCTACCCCCGCTATGATGTCATCGTCTTCCTACGTCTACCACGGTGTTCCCGTCGGTCAGCCAATCCTCCTTACAGGGTAAGCCACTATCGGCTTCAATGGTTTCAGGTTCATTATGTTGGAGTTGTGTAAATGTGCATAATTCCTCTCAATGTCTTCTACAAATATATATTTAAAACACATGTCACTTTATTCGGTCTTCGAAAGCACCCTTTTATATTTGGTGCCGCTATTTTGTTAAAAGTAGTTTATTGGGGCTGCAAACTAACCTTCGCGACCTCTTGGGTTTATTGGGCCCCCAAAATTTCGAGGTCTTCACATCAATTTTCAGCTTCCAGTTTTACCATAAAATTATTTATTCGCGTTGACCAGAATCAGCTTCACACGCACTCGACTACTAAATTTTATGAACTCAAATGCTTAAAGCCCATATTAATTCATGGATGCGCTGTGATACAAATTGGTGTCAGAGTGTGTTATCCTCTCACCTTCTATTTGAAATATGCACTTTGTGAAGGGCAACTACGCATTGTAGGGGAGGGTCTTTTACCAGCAGCTCGTTGCATAAAGCTCTACTACTGGTTCTTCATTGCATTGTAGTGTCTTAAATTTCTCTGCCCATCTGCCAATTTTTGCTTAAATGTGTCACTGTTCGTACTCTACTTATGTGACCTATGTAGTGATAATATTTTTCTGTTTTAGTACGCCCCAAAGTGGACTCGTGTTCGCTCAGCCCTCCGGAACCCCTATAGGCACCCCCTATATGATTGCACATCCACAGCCCCACTTCCAAGTTCGGGGTAGTGGAAACAGCCAAGGAATTTCAATGGCTGTGCTTCTTGGAACTCCACCTCCTGCTACTCATCCCGGTTTAATTCAGCTGCCACAGCAACCGTCTGCAACCAACCCTATTTCTGCGGCTAGTCAACCAATTGTTTGTGTAAATTCCGGAGTTCCTGTGCAGTCAAATCTTTCTCCTTCCTCATACCCTCAGGTTCGGTATTTTTTAGTCGAATCTCCGTTTTGTTAACATAATTGAACCAACTTTCATGATCGAGGCAGCGGTGAACAGATTACCTTGACTGTGCGCGTATATTAAAACAGCCAATTGTTTGTCTGCAAATGTTACCAATTAAGGCGTGCTAAATCGCTTGCCAATCAGATTTAACATACTAGCTGGTAACCAATTACCATTTACTTTACCACACCCATTTTGCCGAAAATTTAGATTTGCTGATTCGTTAAGAATTACGACCAATACGGTAAGCTTGCTTAGAACGCCATTAATCGAGTATGCGTCCTGGCTTCACTATAATTTAGTGAGGAATATGCATCACTCCTAGCAGCCTCGTCCATGTCGCAGTCTTTGGGGAATTTCTACTTAATTAATTGTTGGTAAGACTGCCCTGTCTTCTGTGTTGATTCCTGATTTTATTGCCACTTCGCTGTAAGAGTAGATGGAGTCCTTTTTGTCTCGATTAACAGTACATTTTCTGGTAAAACTGGACATAGAAGTTTTATTCTGTTTGCCTGTTTTGTGTCTAGTAGAGTTAATATCTTGTAAAACACGTCAAGTCGGTAAAGTTCGTGCTAACGAATCATTTATCCCTCTGTTGCGCAATGTTACCTGATTGGAACACATGAGCAGAGCCAAACACGACAACAGGAACTTTGATCAGCCAGTTAAGAATAACAATAAAGATTATTCATGTACGCAAATCTGTTTGGTGACGGCACAAGTGTGTTTGTTTGTATTTACTAACGTCTAAATGAGTCCTTGCAACCTGCGTATTTTTGTGCTTAGAGTGGGGTCACGTGATCGTACTGTAAGACGAATCACCAGGATTTATTTCTCGTCGCGGTTTCATTGACAGACTATTCATTGTCTTCTTAATTATAAGCCAGACATTCCGTTTTTAGTGTTAGTAGGCTTTTTACCGATTGTGAAGGGCCCGTTCACAGAAGTAAACACATCCAGCAAATGCAGTAGGCCTGTTTTTTTGTTTATTCCAATGCATGCTGCAACCTGTCAAAGGTATTTCTAATTTGATCGGAAAAGTTTTTTACTTGTTTTTCATTCTCTCGGTTTGTGCACCTCGCTAACAATTTTGCCTGGGTTCCTTCGCTGGGTCCAAGAGACGAGAATTCTCCATGTCTTTAAGTGCTGCTTTCTACGATTGAGCTCCTAACTCAGCTGCACGCTTGTGCCAACACAAGTTTAGTTCTCGCTTTGACCTGATACTGTTAAGGCTGCTTCTACATAGGGCTCCAAAAACACACCTGTCCCCTTGTGTAAGTTCTGAAATGCAGGCAAGGTGAGGAAGCATTGTTGTCCTTCAAATTTCGTCTGGTGTGCGCCTGACGAAGTAGATGAATCGTGCTTATGATCTTCAACACCTGAGAGCAACTCGCTGTTTGACATACCACTGTAATGCGAAACACATGGCATGAATCTGCCTCGAAGTCTGTTCTGCTTCACCTTCGGTTCGTGAGCCTAGCCTAGATTGGGTCAGAAACTCTTTCCACTATCACTTGGCGGAAGGGTGGAATATTCGTAGCCTGACAAATTTTGCTAGCAATTATGACTTAGTCTTGAGTCTGTTAATTATAATAGTCGTACCAGTGGTTTGCAATTTCGGATGGTGGTGCTTTGTGGTGGATCGGATCTCATTACTAATCGGTGAGTGCATGAAATTGGTTATGCAAGTGTGACCAGGTCCGTCAGGAGCGCAAGGACTTCCTTGTCTTGATTTGTCTCCAAGATCGAATGGTCGCTCGAGAAGCCCCCAGAACTCGATCCGTACTAGTACCGGCAGTGCTACAAATCCCCTCTGTTGATATTAGTTGCGTCCAATTATTTTGACCCGTGAAGAGTAAAATGTCACTGAACAAGCGTTTGCAACTGTTTTAAACTACTTTAGCGATGCAGGGATTCTGCAAACTTAGGCAAAGCACAAACAGGTCTGTGCCAAATAAGCTGTATTGTGTTTCAGTTTCCAATGTAAGGCAGAGAAGAAGGCATTAAAGTTTGGTAGTGAATGTACGATTCGATGTTTTCTCCTGACAAAGTGATGCGACGAAACGTCCGTAACCTGAATGCAATAGATGCTGCCGTGGATTACTTCATATGTCGTCGAATCTGCTCTAACACACTCTTTCCTCTCACTGTCGTTGGTTTTTTTCCAATTCGGTGAAGGACCTTGTTCTGTGGTGTCTTTCTATTATTTGCGTTTGTGTTGCATCTTAAGGCACTGTGCAGCGAAATTCACTAACCCTGAAAAGGCCTACCTGAAATGCATTAATGACTGCTTTCCTGTTATTCTTCAAAGCGGTCACTTGTAGTAATTCAGGCCTAGGTTTTGCCTTAGGTTCTCACAGCCTGCATCCTAAATGTGTCACGGCATTTTCGCCTGGCTGCTGGTATGTCGTGTTTGTACTTCACGTGGCTGTGTGCATGCGCCAGTGTGTGTGTGTGTCTGCATAATCATTGTGCACACCTGATACATCACAAACCCCACTTGTGGAGGGTCGTATCTGACAGCATCGTAATCGCTAGACAAATCAAGGCCTCACGCTATCATTTTGAAATTATTTACAAGCACTCCATGAGTGATTACTTTGTTTAATACCAGTTCGACTGTTAGAAGAAGTAAGGTAGTGCTCGCGGGTCATGACGTTAGCAGTTTTATCGCGAAGCGCTATCATGGTTTCGCGTCTAATCGCAGTATTAAGCATTAAGTAAAATGGCTCCATTCGCGTGTTTTTTCATTAAACAGTCGATCAATTTTTACAAAACGACGTTTTTACTAAGCCAAAATGGCTAAACTACTGGATCGTGCAAAGGTCATGTCTGCTTCCACATTAACAAGGTAATATAACGATTGTATGTGTTTCCAGGCCTGGGAAATTCGTGGTTTTTTTAAATTGAATTTATTTCTCAGAAACTCGAAGTTATTGTTTCCTAAATCAGTCTCTTTTATCCCCTTATTTTCCATTCACTTGCGATTAGACGTAAACTAACGTGCTTGTTGTTTCCGAATCCTCTTCTCTAGTCTTCTTGGGATGTTGTCTGGATCAAATATTCGGTGATGCATTCGCATTGTCATGTTTCGGTTGCATCGAGTTATTGAATAATTTAGCATTATTTTCAAAATTTCCTACAATTTGAAGGAGCATATTCGAGGAGCACACAAGAGTCTGAATCGAGCAGCTAAATTGGTGCAAACACGTGCATGTCTAACTGGGGTTAGTTTTCGTGCGACGCTAAGCTTGTCACTAACGCTTGTTTTTGGACTTTGACTACAACTATGTCCTGTCTGGCACTTGTGCGCGCTACACAGCTCGATTTTTTATGATGAACGTTTATGTCAAATCGTTTTCCCAATGTATACACCGAAGTACCTGCATTTACATAGTCCTTTTAGTTAATAAACAAACAATAAAACAGGAACCAACTTTATATTCGTGGTGTTTTGATCTGTCCAAGGCAGCGAGACTGCATCGGTTAATATTCGTGTATGTGCCAATGTAGATTCACCCGGGTGTGGCGGTAGCACGTTTCCCCAATGGCTGCCCTATCGCCCCAAACACCTCTTCTTCCGTGACCAGCTCTGCAGCGACGATGACAAATACGGTGAGTAGTGTGCCTGCCTCAACCCCCACTACCATTAGATCCGACTCACCGACACCGGAAGCTGTGCTGCAACAGTTGAACAAGGAGATTGCCGGACTCGAACGCCTGGCGCGCACCAACACCCCGCTCACCGGACAGCAGGCCACGCGGCTGCAGCGACTGATATTCGCTCGTGACCAGGTCCTGCAGTCGCTGGCGGCGAAAGCGCGCACCACGGGCGTGAGATGCGCCCCGCCTGCCGTCTCCGCTCTAAGACCTCGTCCTCCGGTCCCCACGGCTGCCTCTATTCTTCCAGCTGTTGTAAGTAAACCCGGATTAATTAGATTGCCCAAAAATATCCACCTGGCTCCCGGGTCATGAATTTCTGGAATCCTTGAGTATGTAACGTGATGACAC
Source organism: Mesocestoides corti (assembly GCA_900604375.1). Taxonomy (NCBI): domain Eukaryota; kingdom Metazoa; phylum Platyhelminthes; class Cestoda; order Cyclophyllidea; family Mesocestoididae; genus Mesocestoides; species Mesocestoides corti. The sequence goes on along the minus strand of UXSR01005254.1, from coordinate 137,149 downwards.
TGGAAATAATTCCGTCGGCTATTAACACTACTCCCGTCACAAGTTTATCCCGTTGAATTAACTCTCTGAGTGAATTGAGCTGCTTTTGAGCGAAGGATCAGTTGCGAATTTCTCACAGGCCGAAGCCTTTCTAGTGACTATTGCAAACATTTTCTAAACACCATCTAAATGGTTTTTGAGCGACCTTCATCTTTCTTAAGCGGACTTATCAACAACACACTAGTTACTTGAACCGAGGATTCGTGCCGTAACGTAATTATTACATTTTATAAATACTTACCGGCATAAGTATTGCCCTACCTTAAATTGCATACACGTTACGGAGGTTTCACTGGGCGTGACTGCCTAGGAATTCGGCTCTATTGTTTGTTGGGACAAGTCGATTAGTGAGTCAAGTTTAAAGTCAGTCTGACGTGTTTATTCCTGCCAAAATTTGTTACCTGTTTTCACGAAATATGCTCACAAGAACACTTTACCACTAACTTGTGGATCAGAACTCATTATAAGTCGTTAAAATGAGATCACTCTCTCTCTCTCTGATCATTTTAGTAAAGGTCTTTACTTAGACATGAAGTTCCATATGTTCGCACTAATTTCGGGCATGAGAGTTGCATGTTTTTCTTTATATTCTCCTGATAATTAATCCCCAAGTTCCATCAGGAAGGTGTTTTCATTGGGGGGCTTATTCTGATAAATCACGAAAACATTCGTGGTAGTATTTTTCCCTCTTTCGAAAATTTAACAGTACCTTATTTTGGCAAGGTAAAAGATCAGTTTTGACTTAGACCGGATTTGTTTTTCCCAGCTGCAAAAGGAATGTAAAGGCTAATTATTTTGATCCTCGATGACAGATCGCGTATAAATGGACGCAATGCTCTGCGGCGTCGTTATAAATCTCCTAGGTGACCTCAAAAATGACGGATGGTGTCGTGGCATTTTTGCAGTCGATGTGTACATACCGCTGGCGATTTGTGGCGGCTGCTTTAAAGTCTCTCAGTTTAAAAAAAAGGGGTTTTGTTACTCTCAATTACGCTCACCACTTAATGAATGGCTCCTAAATTTTGTGCGAACCAGAGCTTCATTTTTCCCAAACGTCCCAACGGTCGACGAATAAGCCTGCTCTCTTGGCCCTTAGCTGCAGACAATGGATCCGATTGTAGTTTGTTTACCTAGGTATTTTCAAATGTGACTTGGCGTGATTTTGTTTTCGTATCGCCACCCTTGTGAAAATACATGGTCTACAAGCCCTGATTTTTATCAATTTTTGAAGTCTTACTAGCTGCGGGGATTATTGCTCACACCACACCTCTGCCTTCGAACAATCCATTTACCTTCTTTTGCTAATTCACGCTTGACGATTGTACATTAGGCCTCGTATTGTATGGTTCAAACATGTCACAGCGTGTAACTTTTGTCGTGTTAATCTTTATTTATTGGTTGTTTTAATGCCAATTCTCACTAAACGCTGCTTACAATTTGTCCACTGTTGGAGTGGTGCGTACTTCGAACGTTTTTGGACCTGGCCAGTTGCAAGGCCACCACTGTTTACACAATGAGTGCTGTTGGATTATGTGACTTGTTTTCATTCACACTTCCAATTCCCTGTTTTAGTGTCCTTGTTTTCCTAAAGCTGTATCTAGTAATAATTAATTGAATTTCGGCTCTTTGTTAGGGACTTAGTTTACTTTTTTTAACCCACTATGAGCCACGGTGAATCTTTATCCTCTGAAGTGTACTTTAATTCGCCCCAACATTAATATTTACTTCGTTTTGAAGTTTAATCAGGAAGCTTATTTAAAGATTTCAGACATCCTCCGTTAACACCAATTCGGTAGCACGCCGAAAGGCCTTGTAGTGCCCAATGAACTAACTCGTTTGTATGGATATCGCGTTTAGTTTTGGGGACCTTAGTTAAACCCCTTAGTTGTCTAGCATCGTTCGCTGCCGTCACCTTTATTTAACCACAAATCTTTGTGAATCAAAATGCACTCTGCAAATAAGTCCTAAGTGGGGCATTGTTTCTTTCACCGCAGTCTTTTAACTCAGTTGCTGTGAGGATCGCTGTTGTGTCTGGTTTGGGGACGATCTATGCTATGCTTGTATGCTAAAATTTGTCGTGGATTGTCGTTTTGCGCGGCTTTGGGCGTACTGCTTGGGCATCTTCACTCCACGCCTAAATACCTCTGTTTCAAATTTGCCCTGAGTTGTTGCTGTAGAGCGCACTGATTTGCCTGCAAATGCCTTGTCAGAAGCTAATGTGGGCCTCACACCTTCTACCCCTCCTGTCACCCAGTGCACCCCAGCCCGAACTCGGCGACAGAGCACTGCGCTCAGCCTGACCAGTCTGAGGGCGTCTGTGCGTCCCCTCCGGCAACCCATGGTAAGTTCTCCTCCCTCCCCCTCCCCCCGACCTGTGTTGCCCGGTTAGTGTTTGGAGATGGCCTTCTCCCGTGCTATCGCTTTGCTCTCGCTTGCTACATCATGGCGTTTAAGGTCATCCTCCCAACTTCACAGTCAGGTCAACTTGTTTGTCCCATCTGAGGCGGATCCCGTTGTCCCTTTTCCGTCTTCTCTCCATTCATCCATCTCTTCCCGTAGCGTCCGCTTTTGCTTGTTATGTGGCATTAGAGCCTTCATAAAGAAACTAGCTACTTCCGACAATATCCAGGGAGTTAGCGCTCACAAATTTTGTATGGATTGCTCCATATTTAGACGTCGTTGTATTGGCTTTTACCTTCCGTAAAAGTCACCTAATGGAGAACTAGATCTGCGCAAATTTTTAAATTCAAGAAGCCTTACCAGACAAGGCTATTTTACTACCAGTGAATTTCCACCTGTTCATTGTGTTCTGTTCAGCCATCACCGTTTGAAGTTGGTGTTGTTTTGCAACATCCAGTAGCTGCACACCAACCTCGATTTGACCGATTTTCGTACTGTCTCTGCTAAGTGCTAAGTTGGTTTGGTGTTTGAGTGTGTTTATTGCCACGCTCTCCAGTGCTGTTTCGTGCGCAGATATTTCAACCATTGTAACCAGACGTTTTCCATTAGGCCAGTTTGAGTGGGAATTCCACAATGCAACCAAGACTTGCAAGCCCTGGTGTTCAGCAGTCTAGTTCGGTAAGCCAATTCACTGCCCTTCTTGTCTTCCCATTGTATTATCCAATTCCTCTTACCTTTACTGGTTAGCAAATAAGACAGGTCTCGGTCGTGACGAGATGGGTTGGTGTGATTGAAGACAGATCTAGTGCTAATCGCGACACCTTTGGCCTGAAAGCTTATGGTTTTGTGCATAATCGCTCTCTTGGACTGGCGCGTCATTCATTTGCACCTTGCTAAATACTTGCGTCTCCTTATTTGTCTCATTACACTGCATAGTTGCTCCTGTGTTTTGCGGTCGCAGTGGGCTACGACGCCTCGATGAGGTGGTTGGTCTCTATGAGCGTCACCTGATGCTCCCGATAGTAGGTAATGCTCACACGGTAGGAAGATGCCCTCAATTGATGTCCGGTGACTTGTAGCACTGTGTTAACTGGCATTTTTTGCCCATTTTCTGAACTGGTAATTTCATTGAGTCTTTGGTTGCTATTGTCGTCAAATTCAGACCAACCCAGTTGGCTCCAGCATGCTTGTGCCTCGTTTGAGTTCTCCCATTCGACCTCAGTCCGTAAGTTCCGAGGTTTCCGTTTGTAGTTATTTTAAATTGCTCTAAAGCTTGCTTGTTCTGGTAGTTATGTGACCTATTTTGACGTTTTTCCTCAAGGTCTCCATTAAAGTATCTTCTTTTCATGCACCTTTGAGGTTTTCCGTGTTGTCCGTTGGCTTGTTTTTGTGCTTGCCCTACTATTTTGTTTTGAGTAGCACACCAGATTTGTGCACTATGAATTTGAAATCTGTAAATTTGTACCGGAGGCTTTCAACTTTCCACCACAAAGTTTGTGTTTTTTTCCCTATAACCTAAAAAAAGCAGAACTCTCTGTATGTAACTTGTCAACTTTACACCGAATTCTTACGTTTGGGAAAATTTCTCCAGTCTTAGCATATAAAATGAAGTACCGTGTCTAATTTCAGGCCTGAGTCTTTGTATGGTTTCTTGTACGACTGATAAAATATTACCTATGACACATCGGGAGTAATTTTTATACAAATTGTACGACCATATTCTTAGGAGTCCACTCCAATCGCCTTCCGAGGCTTGAATAGCAGACCACCATGTCAAGTTCGAAGTAAGAATGTGGTTAGGCCATCTATTGTGCGGAAACTTCGTGTTGATCGTGACTGTCGCGCCTATTTTAGCGCACCGAAGTAGTCAACCTCTTGGTGAAGCACCGCCTCCTACCAGTCAACAACGTTGCGACTAGCGGCGAGAGCTTCTTGGTTGAGTTCCGCCTCACCTCGCACCGCTACCACCTCTGGCTTACGCGGGCACAGAAGGTCGATCTGGAGCAGCTCCTCCTCACCTTCTCGAGCGCCCAGCGCAAGGCCGAGATCCTCATGGTGTACCAGGAGGAGCAGACGCGCTTCTTCGCCACCCACCCTCGGCCCTCTGCGCCGCTGGCAGCTCACCTGCGCCTCGTCCGTCCGCCGCACGTGCAGCAACCGCCGCCGCCGCAGCAGCCACCGCCGCCTCTTCCCGGCGCAACCATGTGTGTTCTTGCGCCCATGGCTCCAAACTCGCTCCAGAACACCAGTCTAACTGGAAATATGGCTAACCGTCCCGGTAAATTCGTGTTTTTTGGCTCTTGTGCGCCTTGGGCTATGCACCCCTCCTCACGCCCCAAGTAAACGTTAGTTGGTGTATGTAATCTTATCAAAATCACCAGCACATTATTGTGCAGACTCCCTCGGTGTTCATCGTAAACAGCCTACTGTGATGTTTTTAGCTTTAATTTGTCTTGCTCCATTTTAACTCGTTAAACGTTCTCTCATTAGGCATGTAATACAAGAATCTCTGAAAATGAGGGGAATGTGTTTGGCTAAGTTGCATCCTTTCAGCGTTGACAGCCCATATCCGAGAGGCGTTTTAGGTCTCCCTTTATCTCCTCCTCATAATTGTCTAACCATTTAATCAATCTCTTTGTTTACGAATATCTGTATTTCAACTCAGCATCGACACCCACTCTCACTCCCACCACGAGCTCACCTGTGAAGGCGCCTTCGTTTGGTTCGCCGGCGTCGACTCAGGCCCCGACAACTGCTGCATCGAGTCCGGTGTCTACCGCCACCCCCTCGAATCCGTCGTCCTCCCAGTCACCGCTGAACCAGCCGTCGGTGCTCCAGTCACGCAGACTCACCGCCGTTCGAACCATGCTGCACGCGGATCAAGTAGCTGCTGTCTCCCGTCCACAAGTGTCGATCTGCGGAGAGGAACCCGAACGGGCTCTTCCCTCTGTTGCAGAAATGATCAGCCTCCTTGCCCCCTATCATGTTAATCAGGATATGGATAACACCCAAGAAGCCCTGGATAAAGGTTTGTGGAGAAAAATTCGGTGGTCGGGATTCACCTGAGTACACGCCTAGGATCCATAATCGAGTTCTGTTGTATCTTGTCACATCAGGTCATTGAAACAGAAGAAAAATTCGCATGGATTTTCAAATCCCTGGTTTTCCATATGCTGCTGCTTTTCATTAGTGAAACGTAGAAGACTATAGTTGTTGGCATATTGACTCAAGTAGGATATTTTCAGGATGTCGTTATTAGCTACTTAGTTCTGTGGATGGGTCCCTTAGATTTGAGCTCATGACCGCTGATATCAATCCCTGCGGTGTGGTGTACCTGCACTGGTATCTGCGCATTGAACGCAGACGCTTTGAACCTTCGTCGCGTCTCGTCTTAGTTTGTCCATTAGTCTGTGGAAAACGAAACATTTGATGCACGCGTCTAATTTTTTTGCCCTGCCCGCCCTAAATGTTTGTTAAGTCTTGCAGAGCATGCGCACGTGGGCGGGTTTTAGTACGTACTGATTGAAATCCATCGCTGTACTGTGTCGCATTGCCTTTATTTTTCTCCTTATAGTGGATAATGTTCTTGACAAGGCATTTCATCAACTTCACACAAGAAAAAAACAGACTGAGGATGCTATTCTTTCCATATTATATGCAGAAAAATGGGTAAGCGCACGAATCTCTGGTTTTGTTGGTTGTGCTACTTATCCTAGTGCTTCAGGTACGTAGCAAATCAGCTGTTAATGATTGATCAGAGTCCGTTAATTGCCTGCTTGCACCATCATTTAATGTATTATGTGGAACCCGTTTAAGAGGCATCATATCCTGTGGAAAGTTTATAGTTTTGCTATTTTTAGGAGAAACGTTCGCTTGATTCGTGTGTAGAGGGGGTGTTGATTTTAGCTGCTACACCACGACCTAACAAACCTTTTGTTTGGGGATATTCCTGTTGGCGCATGGCCTAGGTCGATTTTTTGCCGCCAACTCTTCTGTGTAGTTACCTGTCTAAACAGCCCACACAAACCTTTGAACTGATGCGAATGCGGATTTGGTTTACGTGCACGTGTGGACGTTTCTTATTTTCCGCTTACGTTGTATGCCTGTGTTATTCACCATTGGCTCTTTTTTTAACTTCCAGCAACAAATGGACTGTCCTCTGTCGGACCGCGTGTTTCTCGCGCGTCTTTCCCTAGAAAGCGACCGTGAACGCTTCGCCTCCGAGAGATCTGCCTATGAGGAATTGAGGTCCCGTTTGGACGCCGAGTCTCCCCATTTGTCCCCTAAGCGAATACGGCTTCTTCTGGATGAGGCTTCACCCGATTTTATTCCCCTTGAATTTGATGATAAGGGTAATTCCCGAATAGCGACTCTTCGTCTAGAAGAAGAAGAAGAAGAAGAAGAAGTGGTAGTAGCAGACGAAGGAGTAAGAGAAATGAAGGAACCTACACAGCCCCTGATGTTTGATGAAGAACAGTGTCCACAATTGAAACCTTTCCTAAAGTGCGAGGAATCAGTGGAAGAAGGTGCGTGGCCAGAGTGGGAAGAGGAGGAAGGTTTTCAGTCACCCAACACTCCGGAGGTGGATATCGCCAATCTTGTTGTCGAGGAAGATGACGTAGTGGAGGCAAGCGAGTTTGGCAACCAAGATCGGAGTCGCGTTCTGTCTCCAATCATAGATTTGGAAGCCTCTGAATTGTCAAATGGTCTCCCGATTGTGAGTCCAAAACACGACCTCCCAGTTTCGGCTTCTTTTGCTTGATTGATTTTCGAGTGAATTTCCGGACAATTCTGCTTCTTGATAAGGTCTAAGGTGTCCGTCTTAGGTTTGATTAATTTATGTTATTTCTTTGATTTTTAAACTTTTGGGACGACATCATAACTCAAACATATCATCACATTACTTCTAGCCATTCATTTGCCGTTCAGTGACTTGCCTAAGATCCACATTTAGTAATAGAGAACTGGCATGCTTTGATGACTCAATGAGGCTATTACTAGCACAGACTTTTGATAAAACAAAGCTCTAGTTGCCTCTGTTCTGCAAACCCGTGTTCGCGAATTGTAGGATGTTCTGACTCCCAGAGATGCATTGGCGGAAGCCGCTTCGGTGGCAGAGGCATCAAAGGCCCGATCCCTTTCGGACGTCCCCCCTACACCGGACGGTGACGCGCCTTTCCAAAGGCTGCGACACTCCGAAGACCCCACAATCGATGCTGCTATCCGAAGCATAATCGATTTGTAGTAATGTGTCTAATACCCACTCCCCTGTCCACTTGTTTGCCTCGTTTGTGTACATATGGATTGTGTAATCTCGCCTTTTGTTCTGTACTTTCAGATGCTGTGTATACTTATTCAAATTTTGTAACTTGTGATCCCGCGCTCTCCTGTCCTTCTCCAACTTCTTATAACTTCCAAATGTATGATACAAAATGTAGAATAAAGGGCACTGGGGCTTTTATCGCCCAATTTAATTGTCAAATCAAGTCTTGTGTATTTCTAACATTGCATGTGATGTGGCTGTCTGGAGCACCTAGGCACTTGATTCACTGACGAATAGTGTTGCGACGAAGCGTATTTCTTGGGTGATTGCTCCTCATCTGGACAGAAAGTTCTAAGATAGAGTGTCTAAGCGAATGAGAGTCAAGTATCGCAATAAGCACCAATGGAATGAAGCCTAAACGTGAGCTTAAATCCAGAACGTATTGGTTGTAAAATCGGGACATAGATTTAGGAATTTCAGGTGAAGTTAGACACCCCGGAATTATCTGCTTGGAGATGGTTTTAGCTGCCGATTATTAACGCAGTTTTATGGCTTCTAGCTGTTGGTTGATTTTTGGCTCCTCATTAAAATCGCTCATGTTTTCGTTTCGATTTATTATTTAAGCCTTTGCGTTTAATGTGTTGGACTGGATACTGTTTTCTGATGTCTAACCTTCAGCTCGGTGTCGCCCTACTCACTTCTCATAAACATCGAAATCTACACGATGTATGGTAGCTCTCCAAATAATTTAACACTAGCTCACCGTCGATTCAACCACAGGATCACTGTGTGTTCACGCCTAGTATTTTCCTCACCTGGAAGTATTCCCACTACACGCTTTGTGTGTGCAACTTTTCGACAAGACCCTCCCTTAATGCTATGCTCCACGTATGTGGCTGATGGCAAGCGCTCCTGCTTTAAATGAGCACATCAATAAACCACTCATCTGGCATTCCTGATTTAACGTTTTTGCAACTCCACTCACGGTGCCTTAAATTTATGGCGCTGATACGGCTACTCGGCTAGGATAGCTTTCTCGATCTCTCTGCCACACGTGTGTGCCTGCAATAAAAAAAAAGCTACTGCTTTCCACACATGGGCTCTGATTACTGAGTAGAAAATCCGAGGGCATTTCTCCGTGACGGAATTGGATAATGTAGGGGCCGTTTCATATAGTCATTTATTGTGAAGGGGATCTGAGTAATCTTAAAACTGAATCATCGAACGCTGTGCCGTGTTCATTGATGCTAATAGTGAATGCCACGCAAACTCTAATGTCAGATGTTAACTATGCCTCTGCCTACACAAATCTTTCTATCATTAGTTCCTTTTAATCACTGTAACATCAAGCACTTGATGGCTCAACAAGATCGAATCCTCTCTTGTCAGGTCGATAAAGCGGACGAAAGTGGTTTGTCCGGATCGGAGCATTTTGCTGACGGTGTGGAAAGTTGGTTGAAACACGAAACGGCTACTCGCAACTCCACAGCAGAATGGCAAACGTTCACTCACCGAGCCCGCGAATTTGTCAGAAAGTTTGGACAAACTCAACGAATAGTCTGCATCACGTCGGGAGGAACCGTGGTTCCGTTAGAGCTCAACACCGTCCGATTTATCGACAATTTTAGGCAAGTAAAGTGATGCCTTGAATAATTTTCAGTCCACATCACTAAAAATCGGTCAAATGAGGCTGTCGGTAATCAATTTTCGCTTTGATGCTTTCATTTAGTAGATGAATGCTCCAACCACTAGCCTCGTGTGCTACACTTTGTGCGCCACGCGGGTAATGGTAGGAAATTCTTACGCCCCCGCTTCTCCGATTTCAGGTTTATACTTGCGTTTATGTAAAAATTTTCGCGATTCGCTCCCTTCACGCAGATGCAATTCATCTTTTTGATAGATTTAATTCATGTGATTTAACTCCTGGTAAGATTTTGAAACATAGATAGCTTCTCGCGGCGGTAAACATACTCTGGGAATCTGAGTTAACGTAACCCCGGAATCCTTTTCCCATCCAAGGGTCAGTATTCCTAACCTAGAAGATTTCACTGATCATACAGTTCCTGTGTCGGTTGTAAAATGGTAATCTCCAAACCCAGTATCGATGATGCTGTGTAGTTAGCACGAAAACAGTCTTCACATCATGTGGGAAAATCGATAGCATTGGGGAAGTGGTTGCTCGGGTAACTTCTTTGTCACTTGAGCCACGTGATTCGGAGCTGAGTCCGGCTGTCAGTCTCTTTCAGCGTGAGATTTACTTCCTTTCGCACCACCTCAAATGCAATGTTCGATCTTGATCAAATTCCGACTCTTCTGCTTTGTTACCCCCTTGATGGCGTCGAATTTTTCTGATTCACTGGCTATCAAAAATCGAAAAATCCCCTACTCCATGCTTGGGGCAAACGCTAATTCGTTGTGGTGTACCAGGAGGATCAGGCCTCCCGGACAAGGCATCCCAGCTCATGCTGTAGTGGACCTCTGAAAGCACCCACAGTGCCCTCCACGCACAAACTGCGAATTTCGGTCAATGTGAATTCGCATCAACCTATTGCTCAAACATGATTTTATTAAACGTCAGACTACCTGCGCGCATGACATACTTCCCAAAATATTCTATGAACCATTACGACACCAAATCATTGTCCATTTTACCAAGTGCTGCTAGGGTCCGTAGCTGCACATTTGGCTTTCTGCATCGTAAATTTTCCATCCTGCGTGCTGCTGTGCTCTGCCCAGCCTTGTTTAATTCACATAAAACGGGCTGTTGTGTGATCACTGGTACAAGCACACCGTTACCCGACCTTAGTGGCGCTCGCTTCCTGTAGCGTAGTAAGCGCGCACACAAAAAGACGTCTTCTTCTGCTGCTGCCGTGTAATCGGCTAACTTTGTGGGTATTTTAACGTGGGAGCTTTACACTCTATGACTCACATGTGATAAAAAAAAACTACCTCATTTTTCAGTCAAACCTGCAGCTATTTTGACAACCTGCCGCAGCATTCTCGGGGTCAGTAATGCTAGATTTTTCGCTTGCCTCACTCGCTGACACGTGGAGAATGGCGTTCAGTGGTTGTGGGCAAAAATACACGAAGATAGTAGTGGAAAACTCAATAAAACTATACTTTCCAACTTTGACAACTTCTCAAAGGCCTTATTTCTTTATCCTTGATTTTCAAAAGTAGGATGATGTTAAGACCCGTCTTTGAGTTACCTCAACGCCTCTCAACTTAGCCGTGTTCCATGTAGCTTATTTCGGGTTCTGTACTCAGAATATCACACGCACTATAACGGATTTACGATCTGCAGGATCTGGAATCAGTGATTCTGTGTTTCGATGTTTACCCCAACTCTTTGGCAAACCATTTTGCTATGCCTCTAGCACCGGTGCTCGCGGCGCTGTGAGTGCAGAACACTTCTTGAAGTTGGGCTACGCGGTCATTTTCCTGCACCGCCGGGGCTCCCTCACGCCCTTCACGAACCGCCTGTGTCCCCCTGGCAGAGGCACCCCATCGATCGAGGACTGGTTCGACCTGGACGATGCGTCAGATCCCGACGGAGGCGCCTCTCGGGACGCCTCCCTCCAGCCCGAACTGCGTCCGAAGTTCGCCCAACGTGTCTGTGAGGTGGTCAGGAGTTATGCGCAGTTCCGTGAGTTGGTTGTCGCCTGAATGTGCGGGGAGTACGACGTTGTGTTGAAAGAAACTGGAAAATTACCCTGAAATCCAATTTCCTCAGATCGATAAAAAAATAACAGCGTTTAAAACCCACAAGGGAAATTTATCGCGAATTGAACTCTGGTATCTTACTTGGCAATCCTGCAGTCTAGTGGAGTCAGGTTTTTTTACATAACTAAAGGCCTAATACTCAACATCCTGTGATTACTCCACATCATTAGCGCCCCGTTTTTGAGATTGATGAAAAATGAATGGAACCACTTTTAGCGGCTGACGCTGATGTCGGCGGATTGCCAGATTTCTCAAGTCAGTCCACCGTCACTTGACGGCTTAACAAACTCAGCATAATCGAATTTGTTTACAATCTGGAAAAGGGGGTACCGTTCGACGCATATTTTCTGGTTTACGGCGCCCTGGAGTGTGATTTCGTGTTTAAATGTCATCTAACACTGTAGTCAAGTGGAATTTTGCTGTCACACCTACGCGGCTATCGGTTTCTCTAACAGCAAGTACAAGATTAAATGCATTAGCTCGATGTGTTGCTCCAAGACCACCGCTGATGGAGCCTCGGCGTGATTTACGCAAATCTCCCACGTGGCATGTCCACATTGTAGGTGAGCGTTTGTTGTTGCTCGACTTCCTTACCGTTGAGGAGTACCTGGTGCAGTTGCGGTGGCTGTGTCACCTGCTCTCCGAAGACGGCCTCTGTCTGGCCGGCTCGATCATCTACCTGGCGGCTGCTGTCTCCGACTTCTACATTCCCCGCGACCACCTGCCGCGGCACAAACTCCACGCGGGACAGAAGCCTGAGGAGACCGGAGGCGGAATCATCCGCTGCCACCCGAACGGGTCACTGACAGTCCACCTATCACCAGTCCCAAAGCTCCTTGGGCTGATCTCGACTAAATGGGCCCAATCGTCTCTGGTCGTCAGTTTTAAAGTAAGTGTGTCTCTGTGCGTGTGTGTAGTCAGAAAACCCTGTTTAATCGATTCGGGCAGACGTTAGCCCTATTTGACGACCACGATGATTTATTTGACTTAAAAGTGCAACTTTACATCACAACCGGTAACAAGTTCATATTCTGACATCGCAATTTGGAGGGTCGCGATTCTTGTCTTAGTACAATCGTTAGTGTTTAGCCGTGGTACAACAAACGCATCATCTTCTGATTTACACTTAAATGGGCAAAAGAACGTACAGATTGTAGCGCACCAGTTACACTACGTACACTACGGCTTCCCTCGTGCTTGGGTATTTGGTCCGAGAATGATTAGCTGAAGTAACCTAAAGCTATTATCAAATGTGGCAACTGTTAAAAAGATTAGTAATCAATGAAAATATCTCCATTTAGCTTGAAACGGACGAGTTTCTCGTCCTGAAGCGAGCGGAGGCAGCCCTTCGGAAGTACCATACGCACGCGGTGATCGCGAACCTCCTGCACACACGCAAAGTGGAAGCCTGGCTTCTCCACGCCCTCGAAGGAGTTCCTACCGACGCTAGCATTTCCTGTGAGCATCTCTCAGTGACCGAATACCCAGACGAGGAACTCGAAAAGGTTCTCATCGACCGTGTCACCCAGCTTCACACGAATTTTATAGAAATACGAAAGAGAGCCGCGGCCTATGAAACCAGTTGACCTATTCTAGAACTTTTGACTGGTTGAATTACTCAATTTTAATATCTTTGGGTTGTGTTTTTTGGATCCAATATGCCTTCTTTTTTTTGAAAAGTTTACAAAATAGAGTGAAACTGTCTTATGTCGAAGTTTACCATTAGAGCAATTGTCCTCGCATAACGTGGAAGTCGCATTAGCAGTTGTCTCACGAATTCGCTCTCCTAACCAGTAATCCGCGTGCTCCTGGAGGCTAACAGTGTTCTCCTTGCTGCACATTGCGAATTAAACGCAGGCCCTTCAAGTGCACCTGGACCCCTGAAGTTGACAATGGAGCAACACGCCGGGGAAGTAACCTAGTCCGCAACAAACTCGAATTTTTCTAAACCCTTAACAACAAGCACCCTTAACTCAATTAAGGAGACGTGAGCATAGCAAAAATGTAAGTGTACGTATACTGGGGATCTGACAGGCAAGCGACATAAACAGGAAACACAAAGAGTGGGAGGGGGCGTGTCGGTCCGCGTCCGACGCATGACGCCTTGTCAACTAATTTCTAAAACAGGAAATACAGTCGGTAAATTCGACTCATACTCGTAGTGACACTGCTCCAACTGCAGCCGAAACACAAAGCCTTACCTCTTAAGTATCTCCCGAGCGCGCGCGATGCATGCGTGAAAGTGAGCAAGATCCTGTTCGTTCTGGAAATAACAGGTGCTGACGTTACTTTATGAAACAAGTCGGAAAGTGCAGCGACAATCATGTAGTAAAAGGCCAACATGCGAAAAAACATGTGACATTCAATTATCAACCTCCTTGGTACTGCGGTGGTGACTAAATAGGGCATCACAAGGTTGTATATGACATGCATATAATTGCAAGACAAGGGAGCTTCGTGCTTAGGGCCGCAAATACAACGAGAGCTCAATTTTAGGTAGTCACTAGAGGAAAATGAGGGTTAATATTAAAAAAGTAGCTGTTGATAAGGAAACCAAGAGAAAACTTGTGGAGTTATACTTCTTACTTCAGTGGAGACTGGAACCCATGCACTCTAGTTTTACGGCATTAACGGACCCATAATAGGAGGCAATTGGTCTGATCCGCAACGGTATAGAACACGCCCAAGGTTAGGTTAAGCATATGCACGCAGGCTTACTTAAATGTGTTAGGGTATTACTAGGCCATGCAGGGGTCCTTCACTATACTAGAATGGTGAAACCAAACGCCTATGCGTTGAAAGCAGTTGATGGAAGCATTTCAACACGTTTTACTCCCGTGTAAGGTGGCTTTACCTTGCATTTTAAGCCCAGAGTCATAACCTCGCCAGCCGCGTCCTCTGAGAAGTCCTTTGCGACCCAGCAAATCGCGTTGTTGGCGACTGTCAGTGGTTTGAATTGGGGCATGTCCAGAGAGATGGTGTGGTTCACGCATATCTTGAGCACTTGGTCGCGCCTCATTAGGAGACGCGCGTAACTAATGCCGCCGTCGATTTCTTTGTCCAGTGGCAATTCGGTGCGCGGGTCAAGATCATTCTCGGGCAGCGGATTATTTGGGTGGACAAGAATCTTCATGTCGCCAATCCCACGCTCCTTCCACTGGCCATCCACCAGCCGGTAGAGCTTGCAGCGCCGCAGGAAAAGACAAATTTCCCCCTCTTCACCAGTTTTTGTCTTGGAGAAGATTCAACATTATCATATGCAGTATCAGTAAGCATTTTATCGCAGCAACAACTAAATTTTCCACCCGTGGTCATTGATAAGCTGTTAGTATGCAAAATCGAGCTACACTTTGTGCCCACATTATAGGCGCTGAGGGTGCGACTGGTCCAAGTTTGCTGAAATTATATTTCGACGAAAAGAATGCAGACGAAATTGAGTGAATGAAGAACTGGCTAGCGAGCTTGGTTAATGGCCACATAACGGAGCTTCTCAAAGGAAAAGTAACGAAATTTCTTTGTACATGTGATTGGGTTTGGGGATTTTCTAGCCATATTACCAATTAAAAAAGCGTGAGAAATGTTTCAAGTTCACCAGAAAACCAACTAACCTCCACAAGGTCCGGTATGGGGAAGATGGGCTCAAAGTGTGGATCGGGGTCGTTTTCCTGGTTCTCGTCACTGCTGCCGCCCCCGCCGTCGCCCGTGGCGCCGAAAAGGGTGGACTCAGCACCAGCCCAGGTGTGAGAGGACGCGGAACCTGAGGTCAACCATGAGGACGTCTTCCCGGCCTCCTTGCTGAGGGCTTCGAAGCCGCCGCCAGAATCGTGAGCGCCAAATGCCAAGGCAGAAAAGATCGAGGAACCGCCACTTGCGGGTGTATCACCTAAAACAGAGAAGGCAATCAATCTGGCCGTCGCAACTCGTAAATAAATAATAGGATGGACACAGTAGTGAAATTTTGGTCCGTCTTAAGGTAGGCTCCATAGAAAACGCATTCGACATTTGCTGATGATAAATTAGACGGCTTCCAATTTGGAAAACGACCGGAGAGGAAAGTAAGTTCATGACTACGTCCGGTCGTGTAGGTGGTCAACGACGGCTATGGATAAATCAGCACAAGTGCCTGAATCTTATTGCTTACTAGTGACGCCACCTGTGCCTTGATCCTTTTGAGGAGTCTTATCGGCCGTCGGCTTGGCGGTGTTACAGGCTGGGCAGGTCGTCTTGTCGGGATCCACACACAACATGCACGTTCCACACGTCCAAGAACCGGACTTCACACGGAATACATCCGATAAGGAAGCAGGGGGAGATGTGGGTGATTTGGGGACATCGCTGTTCTTGATTATAACGAGGGACGAGGAGCCTGAGACTACAGGAGTCGGGGTAGTGTCACCAGTCTTTTCTTCGTGGTTCGATGAAGCGATGGATTGGCTGAAGCGACGATTGACCGCCTCCTCCAACAACTCGTCTTCCTCGGCCTCCTCAGCCGGAGTCATCTCTTCCTGGTGCGAATGGCGACTGCTGCCGGGCGTCTTCAGTTCGTAGGCGTAGAAGTCATCGGGCAACTGGAGGGCGCGGGCCCGAGCCACCTGCTCAGGCGATACCTGGTGCAAAAGACAATTTCGTGACCAACAGACCGAGACGCAAGTTCAAAATCCCAAAACAAAAGAAAATGCTCAATTGAAGTGGCACAACACAACAAAAGACCGAACAAATCACCAACTGCTGTTTACTTAATCCAAGAAATACGAGTGATACGCTATGGAATCCTGTTCTGTAAAGTAGAACATTTTGAAGTAAGAATGCCACGGGCTTATGTGACAAAGAAATCGACGGTTGCGTTATATTTCAGACGTTTTATTTCACAACGGCAAGGTTAATTGCAACAATGAATCAACACCCAGGTTTTCACTAATTGCGATGTGCAACCACCCCAAGTTCGTTGAGTTTAAGTCACCAGCGCACTCGATGCTGAAGTAATCGGAAGTCAGTCATGTGATCCCGGCAACATACCTAACCGCGTTCGCAGTGCTACCAAAAGCCGATGCGACGTCTCAGACTTGTGATAGAAAGAAAACTTACAAGAACAACGAATGACTCAAGTAGCCAACACCAATTGATCAAGAGGTCTTGCATAACTTTAATGTGTACTTCATGTCCGCGATTGCTTGCCCATAGCTTTTTGTTCAATAATTATAAGCACGTGTCACCGTTTGGTTGATGTCACTGACAATTTACCGAACTGTTTAGCGTACAGAACGTTCCGTTAGTTGACTATATTTCACTGCATAATTTTGCACCTTTAAAATATTGCGCTTCAATTTTAATCCTACACCGTAAAGACAAGTTCATGGAGTGGTCTCTAGAACACCTAAGTAGTCTTGGGACAAGATGTTTACCTGAATCACAACCCCTCTACTCAAAACTTTCAATAAGGTGGGGAAAATCAAAAACAGAGACATCAAAGGACCCGGTTTTAGACAAAAGCAGTGCTCAGAAAGGGTTGTTTACTCAAGGGGCATCACAGGACACTAAAAGAAACCTCATGATTAACTGTTTTTAGACTTGATGTCTTTCCAAACAACGTTTTTATGAAATTAAGTATCTCTGAGTTCAGTAGTTGGACAGCCACAGAAAGTGGGATGGCGCCTTTTCAGGATTTGACCAGCCGTGTGAGATTCCACCAGTTTCAAACCCAAATGGGTGGGAACCAGACATCGAATTCAAAGACTATCGACAATTTATTAATGGCATTTTTTGAGTTGTCAATTGGGAAATGTCTAAATTTAAAATTAAAGTCGACAAGAATGACGAAATACCTCTAAACTCCGTTTTGCGTGCTAGTAATTTGGGCAACTCCTTATTCGTGCTTTACTTGACGAGCAAATTTGTTTACTGCAAATTTTACATTTACGAGCATAAAAATTGAGTAAGCCCAAACTACCAATTAAATGAGAGCAACTTCGTGAGGGTTAATTGACCAGTAATTTAAAAAATTTGCTCCAAGTGAGGTACAAAATACCGAATAAAGCAGGGACGGATGATTTTGCCTTCAAACCAACAAGTCCACTCCCACAAAACGAAGGCTTGATTGGAAGTGCCGTTAGTAACATTCACCTTACTAAGACAAAACTCCTGTGCTAACACCAACGTAAATACGCTCTAGTCTGTAACTGATGAGATTTAAGCCGATAAGAAACAACAGAGAACTGTCGGCTTACCGAACTTTCCTCTATGATCACCAGGTCGTCGTCACCACAAGTTGCAGCATCATCTCGACCACCAGGTAGGTCAGACCCCGTGGACTCCGCAACTTCAGTGAAGGCATTGTAGAAGGCCTGGGACTCTTCTGTGGTCTTGAAACGCACAGAAAACATCTCCTTTTTCCCTTCAGGACCGACTTCGTCATCTGAGAAGTCGACAGCCCACCAGACCCAGGGCTTTACACTTGCCTGGCTGCCTTCCAAGGGTTTCAAACGCATGCCTGGTGTGATTGGGTGGTTGCAACAGACCTTGTGCACCTGCTCCCGTCGCATCACTATCCGCACACGGCCCGAGTCTGGCGTGCGAAGGAGCTTAAGTTGCCCCAAACCCCGCTCCTTCCAAGCGCCGCTATCAAAACGGAAAAGCTTAGCGCGAGCCTCAAACACGACCTCTTCATCCTCCTCGCCAGTGCGCACTTCCACCTTATCGGGCAAATGATCAAAGATGGGTTTGAAGCTGACCTGGGACAGATCTGAGGGGGTAACCTCACCCTCCTCGTCGTCATCCTGTTCGCCATCCACTTCGTTCTTTACGGAGGTTGTTGGTTTCGCGACAAAAGTGAAATCGAACTTGGGTTTCTCAAGACTTTCAGTTAGATCAAGAGCGGCAAAAGCACCACTACCACCGCCAACAAGTTTGGGATCCGAAGATGGCTTGCCAAAAGAAAACTTGGGTTTCTCAGAACCGATTGCAGCGGTGACAGAGCTGAAACTAGGCATTCCGAAAGAGAACGTAGAAGTTGTCGCTGGCTTGCTGCTCTCACTTATTGTCGTTTTGGGTGTGGAGCCGAATGAGAATTTCGGAATAGCAGTAGCCTGAGTGTTTGAAGAACTGCCAAAAATGAAAGTAGTTTTAGTCGTAGATGCTGCCGCTGTCAATGTAGGTGTTGAAGAACAGAAGTTGGCGGTTGATGGTGCAGGTGTAGTGGGAACGGGTTTTGCACCAGGTTTGACGGTTTCACAGGCGGGACACTTGTTCAGGTCGGGGGCGACAACGAGCGCACAAGTCGGGCAGTTCCAGGAGCCAGCTTTCGGTTTGAACTTATCCAACCCACTAAGAGGTACATTAGCAGCAGCAGCTCCGGGCCTTGGTGCATTGCAAGCAGAGCACTTCTCGACAGCAGGGTCAACGAAGACTCCACACGCAGTACATTTCCACGACCCAGGTTTCGGTTTGGTTTCTTCTAAGCTCTTGGAAGCATGCGACGTTTCAGTGGTTGCCAGACTCCCCGCAGTAGAAACCTTGTCAAGGCAGGACTTTACGACCTTTTCAAACTCGTCGGTGATTTCTTCCGTCTTGAACTGAACCATAAAGACCTCGTCAGAACCATCGGGTTTTGCGTTGTCCACGTCCAGTACAGCAAAGTCGCGAGCACCCCACATACAGGCAACTGGCTTCTGTGGATGACGCCTCAGATTGATGCCAGGAAGGATATAGTGATTAGCACACAGTTTCATTATCTATGAGCAAGCAAAAACGCGGAAAGAATGAGGAAAAATAACTGCAGGGTGTTTACATTAAGCAACACTAAACGCTGCCATAACAGATGCCAATTGCGCAGCGAGCGTAGTGAAACGACTAGAACTACTTACAGTAAGCACGCGTTTACACATTTCAACGACTATCTACGACATACACTAGCGTAATCTATGTCGGATAGAAGTTAACCTAACAGAAAAAAACTTGAACAAGTCCACGCCAACTTCATTAGCAGATAAGAATCCAAGCGAAAGAATGAGAATCGAAGTGTAGATTCCCAGTCCTCGCGCGATTGGACGCTAGCAACTTAAGAAAAGTGAAGCGAAAACGGCCTCTGAACTTAAGTTTGCGGTCATCTGAATTAAAGGACATGTAACTTGTGTTTTTTACAAAAGTACGGGGAAATTTGACCTGAAAGGTGATCGACCACTGACAGCACACGGAATATTCAGATAACAGGAAATTGCACAGGTCAGGTTTTATCTCAAAGCAACACATTCAGCACTTTCGTAACACAAGGAGAGGGTTAATTGACGAATTTGCAGCGGAAGGGTTTTACCTGGTCGCGTCGCATGACAATTCGAAATTTGACGGCCTTGTCATCGGCTAGCACCTTAAGCTCCCCAGTGCCACGAGCCTTCCATTCGCCAGAAGACGACGTCTCCGATTTATCCCACCTGAATAGCCGAGCCCGTTGGCAGAAGAGCAACCGTTCATCCTCTTCACCGGTCGTTTGCTTAACCAACTCCGGCAACTTGTCGAAGCAGGGAGCAACTTCGACGGTTGGCTCAAAAGCCTCTGGGTTGTCATCGTCGTCTGTGTGCTTTGAAGTATCCGTAGTTAATGGTTGTGGTGGTTGAGTAGACGCAGACTTCGCCGCACTCGACTGTTTGAGGTCGAATGAGAAGTTGGTGAAAAGAGGAGTCGAGTTGGGACCGTCGCCTACACTACCCGGACTTCCAATTTTGCTGAAACTGAAGAGATTTGTCTCCTGGGCGGTGGTGGTTGGTGGTTTGAACGTGAACAGAGTTGGAGGTGAGGCAGTCGACGGAATATCCTTAATAAAAAATATATATTAGGTTACAAGAAATTCCTACAAAGAGTGCACCCAGTGTGATGTATTTTCACGGTTCAACGCACTATGAACCAAAATACTATAAGATTTAGCTTCAATTTATTGGAGATCTCTAACCACCTTAGCAACTAATTTGAGGCGGGCAAAATTCACGGTATATCAGTCCATAGATTTCCTCATCAAGCGTTAGGTATGTTATAAATTAGACTGAATATATCCGGGAGAGTAAAATCAGTCGCAATGGACGAGTTGTAGAACAAACCAGCGACCGGCAGTCAGTGAATTTGTAGTAAAGGCCCCCCACAGTGTTATCGGTGTGTCGAAGCTCACAGTCATTCTAGAGCTTACCTGTTTTGCCGTGGAGGTCGTGTTCTTTGTTGGCGTAGCAACTTTGCCGGAGGGCGATGAGGCTATTGTTGCGGGTGATTTAACAGACGTGGTCGGTTGCTGTGCTGCTGTTGACGCAGTGGGAAAGATGGCTGATTGGTCAGGCGACTTCGGTATTGAAGCTTGCTGAAGTGCCCCCACGGTGCCAGGAGTGCTTACACCAGGAGGAAAAAGGCACGGTGGCATAGGGGGCACGCGAAAGTCCACAGGAACTTTAATAAAAACAAAATGATGAGGACAGTCAAAAGATCAGCAACGTAATGTTAAAATTTTAAAATTGTCAAACATCGGTCATTAATAAATTGCTTGCGAAATACAAGTCCCCAAAAAAAGATGCTGCCCATCCGTGTGAGATGAACTGATTTAGGCTCGAAGTACGAGGTTTGTGCAGTTTATGTCATCGAAGATAAATGAAATCACATGACTCTTTTAAGGCCACTGGAGAATTATCTGGTTGATACATCCCCAAATATCAGCTGTTCTAAAATGTTCTACAATAAATCTGAATACAACATACACTCGCCGTCAGTACCAAACGCTGACCACAAATTGAGCGAATTGTCGACTCCTCTTGGGCAAAACAGACCACTTCCGCAACATACTACTAGGGGGGAAGGGAAATGCATCGGTCCTAGATCCGATGGCTGCAGTGGACGGGGTAACACGAGCCAGCGCCACCACCAAACTTTTCGTGTGACCATTATTTGTGAAATGAAGCGACGATTTATAATCACTCGCTAGTTGTACCTTCCCTTCTAGCCACTAAAACGTAGTAAGTTGTTAAGGAGAGAATCATGCCATGTGAACATGAGGTAAAACTGGGGATGTAAAACGGCCTACAACAACAGCATTCATGCAAACCACACCCTTCAAACAGCAAGACAAAGCAGAAGAGGGTTGAATAATTATCCAGTCTAACTCTAATTTCAGTGTATAAAGCAAGAGCGGGCATGTAACACCAACCAACAGCGACTTTTCGTGGCCCAAAAGATTCGACAATCCCAATAATTGTATAAAATCTGCAGAGACTTTTTTGATTAAAGCAAGAAATTAATTAGAATAAAGTTGGATTTTATGTTCGAGGCATGTTGAATGTTTTTACTAAACTGACCCAGATAATCGCACTATCGAACAGGTTTCAATTTTGACACAAATAACAGCACGAAGCACGACAAGAAGATAGTTGGATTACCAGAGTAAAAACGGCGATATTTTTAATACGACCCATGAGTCACACAACTGCAATTACAGATGTGGATGTCACTATTTCCAGGTACCGCTACCATTGTAGCCTCACGGCCACAACACTCAGTAGACATCGGGCAAAAAGGTAGACAGCATAATACTGTCCTACGATCCAGCTACTTGCACAGCGAAGTAAAGTCCCAGTTAACCAACCTGAAGGAGGAAGAGGAGGAGGAGGACGGGAGAGGTGTGGGAGTAGTAGGCAAGGCCCAGGTGTAGTCTGTGGTGCCTGCTGCTGATGAAAGGCGGCCAGTTGAGAAAGAGCCAACTGGGCGTTCTGCTGGCTCTCTAAAGAGAACATGTCACCCGGACGCAGCATTGGTGGGGGTGGCGGTGGCGGTATATGTGTCGGAGGAGGTACCGCGGTGGGAAACCACTGACGGAAATCCCGAAGACTCGAAGCCACCTCGCGCAGGGACTCCTGCAGAGCGCGCCAATCTTCCAACGAAGGTACCGGCCGTGGTGGCGATGTTGGGGGCTTGGGAGGAGTTTGGCTGCGTTGTTGTTGTTGTTGCCGTTGTTCGGCAATGGCTGCATCCAGTTGGCTCCGCGTTTCTTTCAGCAGGCGCGACAACTCTTCATTTTGCATTCGACTTTTAGCGAGTTCTGCAGATGTCTCAGACATGGTGCGAGAAAATTCCATGAACGATGGCATCCATTGTTCAACCACCTGAGTCATTAGTTTTGTCTACGAAAAAAGTGCAGACAAATTTGAGAGAGAACCTAGTCGTTCCGAAAGCCTGTCACGAGGTCGGTATTTGGCATGCAAGTTTCCATATAAAGCTAATACAAAATAACTAAGGATGTCTCTAACAGAGCGTGAAGATCATTCGCACGCATAAGCTAACATTCACATCCACAAAAAAGTCAGAATTCCTGACACAAATCCAATGTAGTAAAATGGGTAATTACAAATTCTTAAACAGAAGCAACATCCCAGACTTCAAAAACAGTGTTGTACAGAATTTTCAGGTTGAGGCGTAAGTAGTATCAAAGGGACGATGCCAATTACAGAAGAGACTGCAGCTCAATCGGTCAGGTTTGACTAAAAATTTACGTAAAACATTAAGTGGAACGCCTGGGGCTGAACTTGGGTCGATTCCTTGTCAGTGCACATGCTAAAGCCGGATGCCAGACCAAATAATCGGGGACAAATCTCGAGCTTCCAAAACGAAATTTGAGAAAGCATTAGAAACGACCGGTGAGCGATGGCTTAATCAATTAGTACTGCGTAAACGTACTAGGGAATGTACGTACCTGAGTATCGGACACTGCAGAAGCCGGAGTAGCAGAAACAGCCCCGGAATGAGAGCTCCTAGGCACTGGGTAGGTGCTGCTGGCACCATCTTCGGTGAAGATACCTGACACCCGGGAAGATGGAGTGCCCATTAGTCCGAAACTCGATTTCCGGCCACCGTTAGAGTAGGCTCCGTAACCAGATGGCATATTCGTTGTTTGTAGTTGGGCAGGCGATTTCGCACTTAATTCTTCAAGATGTGGGGCTGTGTAAAAAATATAAGTCAGTAAAATTGGGAACCTGTTAAAAAGAGGTTAACCATAACAAGCGGGAAAAGATATCAAGTACTGCGAAAATATTTTATTTGTTGAAATTGTAGAGGGGAACACATATAACGCAGAATATTAAAAACACACACACACACAGAGAGACAACGCGGTAAAAAAGAGGCGAGTGATGAAGACACTCGCCCGCTCCCCTGACTTTGAAAGTCTAAACAATCAGCAACCCACGAGCTCTACGGGGATCATGTATTCGGCATAATTTGTTTAAAGTGCAGAACAACTTATGGTAGTCGTGACATGATAGCCCATATAAACAAGACCCTGCGATTGCAATCAAAACCATCTTAGCACTATAATTGAGTGATTAAGGTTGGTGGACTCTAAACCAGAGGGCGAGTCGTTAAGGCTTATTCGCACTGCCAATAATTCTTAATGCCTTGTTTTAGTGATCTAAAAGAGCTTCTGAAAAGTGACACTATACATTTCAGGTTGGAGTACAAACACGAAGACACAAGGGAAGTCGGCAAAAATAGAGCAGTCATTGTTGAAAAGACAGAGGGTAGGTGGGAAGCGCGGCTCACCAGAGGTACTGGGCAATCCGAAATTTGCTTGCAAGGATGCAATCTCGTCGGTAATTGCCTTGGTCAACTTCTGAAAATATCAATGCATGCACTTGGGTAAATTCAAAACCTTGGAAACGGTGAAACCCCTTGTGGTTTACACTTACCGACGATTCTTCGGATGTCGCTAGCTTCAATGGCACTTTGGATGCGGCGTCCATAATGGTCAATGCGAGGCATCCAAGTGGTTTTAACACTGCTGAACTACTATCCAGAACCACATTCTTATTAACAAGTTTTCCGGCAAGAAGAGCACATTCGGGGTCGATGGGAAACTGCTGACCCTCCAGATGATGCAAATGATTAAGTACTGTCTCCAGTTTAGCGGGTGGGTGCTCTAGCCAGTACAAAGCAAGCCAACGCCAGCCGAGATAGAACCATGCATGGTCTTCATTGATCATGCCGGGAGAAACTTCCACATGCGAGCCATACCACCAATTTGAGTTCAATTCTGTTGGGAAAAGTGTATTTCTTTCGGATTTTTTACCAATACTGTGGGTAGAAAAACGGATTATTAAAGACAGGTCAATTTTGTCCAGTTGATGAGAGCAGCGTCTTACCTTAATGCTGGGGAATTTTTCTGAACAAACTCGGGGTCCTGCACCAGAGCAGCTAGACCAGCTTCCCAAATTCGAGCCGCCCATGAAGTAGACTCATCTGAACCCGAGTCTAAGGGTAGGTGGGAGGTAGCCCAGGCAACGCGAAGGGTTAAGCGGGGAGATGTAGCATGATTCGGAGCGACAAATCGAAGCTGATCGAGGAAGTGTGTCAAAGATGACTGACTGGCACTACAGTAAGATGATAACTTGAATGGATGTACCGCCTGATAATAAATATCTCAGGGCAACTTACGCAGACTTATTTTTTACATAAGTACACATATTGTTCCAACACTGACACTGTAAACCACTGGGTAAAAGTCGAGAGTTTAACAGGCAGAGAGGTGCTGGCGGCCATGAAGAAGGTGTCTTTGGACTTTGATATTTCAGCACGTCAGATGAAGACGCATAGCGAATCAAGTAAGAAATTGATAGAGCCAGAAGAAAGACAATTGCGTCTAACTGACACACCTCCGAAGCATCAGTTAAGAAAGGTGCCTCACGGAATATACGTGCGACCACTGCAAACACAGAAAAAGGGCAGTAAGTTATCAACAAACACACTAGTTATCAAAAAGGGTCTTACCTCGAATTATAGCTTTAAGGCGGGACTCCGGAAGAACCAAATCGAAACTTTTTGTGACGTCACTTCCAGCTGCCACAGGACGCAAAATGTACCAGAGAATTATGCTTAAATCTGGTTTGCAGTCTATAAGTTGAAAAAACATTTCTTCTGTGTTAGATGCACAGACGTCCCTGCTTTTGATGCTTTCGTCTAATCCACGAAGGAATTGGAACTCGACTTTTGCGTCGGTTGACACATGTTCCTGATATAAAGCCTCAAGTAAGATCGATTTCCATGGCGGCTGAGGGTCGTCACTATTGCTGTATAACAGCGCCGACTGTAGCCTCAAAGCAAGACCATCACTGTAAAAGTGTTCCCACGTTGGTCTGGAGAAAAGCGTGTCAACCGAGGGCAATGTCTTTTTCAAAGACAACGCACACTGAAAGCACGTGTTTATCACAGCATCAAGATTGGTGGGCAATCTTTTCTAAAGTAGAAATTTTGTGATTGAGTTTAACAAAAAGAATGACCAAAAAAGAACCTGAGTTACCTTTTTTGTGAGTCTTTGAAGATAAACTGCCAGATAAAAGAAAAGACGCAACTGCATTTCATTAGCAAGTTCACGGTCATGAGGATGTGCTGAACCCAATAAATTTATTATTTGGTCATCAAGGTGAGCTAAATTGGAACGAAAATCAGACAGGCAAGCAGTCTGTGCTGTTAGGCGTAAAATCTCTGCTGCGGCAAAGCCCCGTAGGGAATTCAGTTGGTCGTACCAAGCCGATTTGTGGAACGAGGCGGGGACAAGCTAACCAGTTTCATAATATGTAATGAACGTACCGAAGAGAAATCTAGGACGGCTTTAAACCATGCGGCTCTATCGATGCACGGCACTCCGTTAATTGTCTGCAAACAGAGATCAAATCCTTCTTTGAAGTAACCATGTGATATATGACTTTTGAGGGTTGAAATGCGCTGTCCAATGACCATTGGAGACTACAATACATATTAGGAGTATACAGCTTACAGGGTCATCGGCAGTCATCGAGTTTAGCGGCTGTTTATCGATTTTTTCAAACAGGGCTTTTACACTTGGCATATCGGCGAAGAGTGTACGACCCAATTCAATATATTTCTAATAGGTCGATGGTAAACTAAGATCTAACCTTGTGTTTATCCACTTCAAGATTTTGTTTATAAACCATGTTGCAAACTGAAAAAGTTGTCAAAATTTGAGGAAATTACTTTTCAATATAAGCTGTTCATTTGTAGAATCCAAATCGTACGCTCTTTCAAATGCCGCAACTGCTCCGGAAACGTCATGCAGAGCATCACAAATTTGGCCAAGGAGCTGATATCCTGGAGCATAGTCTGGCCTCACTGAGAGAAAACCACTGAGATATCTTCGAGGTAATAAGAACAAACGTAAACTTACCGGCGAGCTGAATCGAAATCCTGTACTTCTACATATAGTTTAGCTATATGGAACCCATGAGAATTTTTCTAAAAATGCAATGTAAGAGTACTTGTACTTCTCGTGATGTAAAAGCATTGGACAAAAGTTTATGAACATGCTTGTCGACATGGGTCTTTGTTGGGAACATGATCCTCTCACGCATAGACAAAACTCAACAAACTCCAAACCTAAATTCTAGCCAATCAAACCTGGACTTGATGTGCCAAACCAAATCACTTATGTTTGCGATGACACAGTGAACAGAAATTTACTCGATCAAATCTGTTTAAATTTTTAAATTGTATTTACAGCTTTCTTTGTCACCTTCTTATAAGGTCATTCTATTACTTGCTTCTACATTTTTTACTAGTAAATTGGGTTCGCGACATTACAAATGCAGTTATTTTTTGCTAAATTTTTAAGACGCCAATTTTTAAGGATGAATTTGACAATCTGATTTCACTGGGACTTTAAGAGCCTTTAATTTCTGCATTTGTTCATGAACTTTATAAGTTTACATCTATTGGAAGTTTAAAAAGCTAGAAAGTCGAAGATATGTAACCAACGTTTTTTGAAAGCATCATCCATTAATTTCAGGTAAAATCTAATGGAGGTCGCAAAAATTAGGTCTATAAATTACATCGGGGATCCATGTTTTCTGCCGATGAAATCATGATTTTTAGTTAAGAATGATCTGCCTGCTAATTGAATTTCTTTACAAACCTGGTACTCGATATTAAAGAAAATGAAAAATCGTGGATGGAGTAAAATATCAACTTTAAGAATGAAATTTACCTAAAATTTTTAAACAAAAGCCTTTTTGACCTATTTGCATACAAATCCGCTTATAAATTTTGACGGCATACTAGAAGATATTCGCGTAAAAAAACACATTGACAACAAACAAATTTTACTTCGCACTGAATTTAGCAAAAAAACCTCGAGACGATCAGAATGAGAATTTCAATTCTAAATTCAGTTCAAATGAGCAAACTTTGCTAAGTTATTTTATTAAAATTAGAGAAAGAACCTACTAACATGGCCTGTTCCAGTATGGTAGCATGTTTAATATTTTTTTTTTAGTTATTGCGGATGTGCATTCTTCCAACCTACAAATTTCATTATAAGTGGGGAGATTATGTTTTAAATCACCACAATGCATGGTTGACGTAATATATAACTTAAATTTTGGACACTTTTGCCGTGTCTTGATATTTTGACGGAAGCATGCACTAATCGTAATCTCACTACTGCTTCTCGTTCATGTATAAATCTTCGTACTACCCTGTCTTCCTCAAGAATCCTACCGTTGTATCATCCTGCTGATAAAAACTAACTTCCATAGTATTTTGCTACTAACACTTAGGGCATGCTGGAGCCGTTTTGCCTTAGCTCCTGGGTCTCATCATCTCCCAATTAAGCAAATCACATAAATGTATTTGCTATAATGATGCAGATATGGTAAACAGTAATGTTTTGTTTGTTGTATTAAATAACAAGAAAGGTGGAATAAAGACAAAATGAATGCGTTATGATCTTTGATTTTTAGTGTTGTTTATATTTGTACGTCCAGTTAAGCATTATAAATTCCAAGGTTATATTGCGCGATATTAGATGATGGGTCTAAATTGAGCTCTCAATGTCACATGCTCAGTTTTTCACATTTTGCTAGTATTTTGCTAATTATTATTTTTTTGTGCTCTCAGGCTAAAGTCATCGCTACTCTTTTGTGTGTCTGCAATGACAACACACACTGTTTTCAGAACCGCACTTTAAATTCCATTTACAAGCTGCCAAAAGGGATTCGGTTTTGCACCACATCTTCTCGTGGGTACTGTTATAAGTCGTATAATACTCTTGTAATGTCTGAATATTTGTTTGCAAAGCGCAGCCTTATCGCATCGAAATTGAATGTATTTCGACGAACTTCAGATTGGTTTCCCCCAGATCGGTTCCATAAATACGGGTGCCTTCACTTTTCTTCTCTCGTTTTGTTAATGTGCAACAGACATGCATCAAGTTCGTTCGAAAATAGTTCCTTTTTATGCTGCAGAAATAAGAATACCTGCAATTACGACTTAAAACCTTTGAAGTCGGAGTTCATTAACAACACATCTAAAATAAAAGTATCACCTACGACAAAATATCACATTACTCTTGACCACACTCCCTCCTCTACAGAAAAAGAGTCTCGAATTATTTCGCCTGTTACAAATGTTTTTGTGGGACCTCAAATTTTAATGAAATCGCAATCAAAATCCAAATCAAGTCAATTTATCGAGGAGCCATTCAGCAAAACCCCAATCCCCCTTTCCAGTTACTCTGCTAATAGCTCGTCCTTTCGTACAGCAATGGTTCTTCTTGCTGGAATCTTTATTCTGTTAATTACTATGCGCCTGATATGTTATTTTACTTGTCCGCTTTATTTGAGCCACAAATATTGCAATCGAGTCAGTTTTTCATGGTTATTTGATGCGCCCTTACCCCGACCAACAACTATTATGAAAAGTTCATCGGCAGCCTCAACCAACTCGACTAATTTGCAAGAAAGCCAGTCGTGTTGCTCTTCCCAGCTTGTTCCGGACAAGTCATTCTGTGGACAACAGCTAATTCATAAATTGGAAATCTTGACGGTTCAGTCACTTAACCGTCACTACGAACAACTCTCAGGTATGAGCACTAAGATATCTTAAGTTATTAAATTAATTTGTCATTTTAGCAATTCTGTCACATCACACCATTATGAATTTTAATATTGTGTTCCGTCATCCAATCTATTCCTATGGCATTATCGAATAGAAATAACACTTGTGGTACTTGCTCCTGTTTACATATTAATTTCACTGGATCTAAATGATATCTCTTTGTTTTTTAAGTTCATGTGTTAATTTATTTATTTTCTTAAGACGGAAACTAAGACAAGGTTTTTATTTGTAATGAATTTGACCGGGACCGTAATATAAGTCCCCATTGCTGAATTCGCTTGACTGTTTGACCACGCATATATAGTAAACGATTATATAGAATAACCGAAGCAATATTCTGATTTTGCCCCAAGTTTTTTGATGGCAATTTTATGGTGTCATACTAAGTCGAAAGCCTGCTTAATAAAGCCATTTAAAAAAATTGAACATCTAAAATTAAAAGAGAACTTTATGAGGATATGTACCCTGGAGCAATTACTGGTGATTCACATTACGTCACTGACTCAAAAAGTGCACCACCACCATTTATGGTATGTTCAATCTGCTGTTTTTTTTCCTTTTTGTTTACTCCATAGCAAAGTACGAAGGTGAACATGTGGGTGTACGCATCCTATGTCCGCACTGCCCATCGAGGTCTATAATACTTTGGAAACGCTTTGTCTTAATGAATGAAAAATATGTTCTTCGGCATGTCACTCTGAGCGGGATAAAGGCGGCGGATATTTGCCTAGCTAGTGATCTTCGTCAGTGTATGGGAAAATCCTTTGCTGAGTTCAATTTCGCCGCAAGTCTTGGTTTCACACTCAGCGAATTGTATCCGTGGGGATCGTTTTTTGACATGATGCAATCCTCACCAGCAAGATTTTGGAAAACATCGTCAGCAGCAGCGTCGTTCTTACGTGTTATTAGCGATATTGTCAACGGATTGACATTCCTGCACACAGGTATTTAAGTTTGTCATTATACTTGAGAATTTTTTGACCGAATTACGTCTCGTAAAAGTACATTTCATGCGCTTTTTATTGCGCTCAGAGGTAAAAATTCCTCAGTGTAAATTGCTGTTTACTTGAAACTCGCGGCGTCATTTGCTGCGTTCGCATTTGTACTTTGAAAGCCTAACATATCCTAACCAAATTGGACGTTGTGTTCGCCTAAATTTTCATGAACTTGAGCCAATAAAGGTACAAACTGATTTCTAATACCTTATTGGTCGCGATATTTGCCCAGGTAGGCGGAGCTGTAGAGGGAGGAGTTCACTCGTGGGTGTTGCCTCTACGCTGGTACACGCTAGAACGATCACACCAAGTGATGGCTAGCCACCCGTCCACGTCGAGCGCATGTGTCGTGATAAATTGCCGCCTGGATGGCCGACACCGGTCCCCGCCCCACTCCACACCCCTACTTCTAGTACCCCGTCGCTCTGTGCACAGCTGACGGAAGTTTCTAATGTGTTGAGTGGTGCTCGTTCGGGGGGAGGAGCGACGTGAGAGGCGCGGGGGGGAGGTGATTGCATGAGACAGCCTGCAACGCCGAAACCGCAGCAGAGCGACCGCGATTATCACAGGAGCGGAGGCAAAACTGTCATGGACAGATTGTGGTGGACACTGATGCCTATCGCACCTTCACAATATGCTCACGTGTACTCTACTTTCGTCTGCGTTTGTTTTACAAAACCTGGCTCTATCCTGAGTCAGCCCATTCCCAGGGTGTCTTTTTTTCACAGTATTTTTAAAGCAGCTTTCCAAACTGGTCGGTAGTCCTCACGCAACGGAACCAATTGTCCTCTGTTGCAGACACATCGTCCACTATTTAAGGTAGGGACTGGAAGGGTCGCGTAAAGTGGTTATAACCATGGCTGCTTGACAGTTGGAGTGAAGTGCTGAGTGAATGCGCCACTACCTCCTGTCGCCTCGCACATTCAAAATCGTCGCTTATTTGGTCTTGATGTTTTACTCAGCCTGGTGTCGTACAGTTTGCCTACTTTGGCCTATCAACGCCAAAATAAGAATAAAAAAAGGCAAAAATTATGACAAAGACGGCGCTCTTCGGTGATCGAAATGGCAGCATGCGCGTCGGCACTGTTTGTATGTGATGCAGTGGTGATCAATCAGGACACACCGTCACCATGGCAACCAGCCAGACGGTTGTGGTAAATTGGGCGGTGGGGGCGACCAAAGGCTTGTGCAAAAGCACCGGTGCATCTGCAGCATTTGTGTGTACACACGTGTGTTTATACATACACGCACCCACTGACTAATGCCGCGGCATGGAATACCAAAGGTAAACGTACACACTGGGCACTGCAATTGATTTTGCGTCTCCCACCTCACTTTAAACCAAAAATTTAAGCGATCTGCACAATCAGCTTAGACCTCGGAGGTATCTCCAGAGCACGCATTTTCCCCAAATTCGAATGCATTCTTTTAAAATTAGTCTTTCTGGAAAAAAAACTTACAGTGAGACTGCTTGCCTAATTCCCTTAATTCTAACCAATTGAAATGCCTAGGCATGTGCAGGTTGGCTGGAAGACGTGAAAACGAACTTGTCTCGTTAAGGAACAGACCGTGTGCCACTTGTTGATTTAAAAGAACACGATCACGCAATGTGCTTCCTCGCTAAATTATAAATTCATTCCTGCATTTCGTCCGTCCAGGTCGTTTGAAGACTGTTAAAGTGAGCTACTTAACACTCTTCACTGTGTTTGCTAGACATGGAGGGGACTCGAGGGCGCCCAGCTCTCGCCCACCGCAATCTCTGCCTCGAGAATGCGTTTCTAAAGCCCGACGGCAGCAGTTGCCTCGGTGGTCTTGAGTACGCGGTGTGCCCTCCACCAACACCCCTTCCCGTGCCCATACCTCAACTCCTTCAGATGTTTGCGGCTCACGTTCAGGAGTGGTCTTTTGATGCTTCGCCTCCGACTCAGACTGCGGGTGATTTCTCAAGTGATCGGTGCCCATCGGACAAGGCCGATTGCCATCCCACCGAGGGCACACCGACACCAGTGCTGGTGACTAAACCCCCCTTCCCTGATTGGTGGCCTGTTTGTGGCCTGAAAGTCGGCGATCCGATTTGCACGGCGCCGGAGGTAAGTGGCCATCTCAGTGAGGCAGCCAATCGTGTTAACCTGCTCCAAAAAATTTACAACCCACAGTGTCTGCATGGTTCTATGAGATAAAATGATCGAAGAAGTTACTTTGGCCAAGTATCCGTCCTGAAACGAGAATGCAAATATGTGCGGATAGTTCAAAACGATGGATGCCGTAGTTGTATGTTTACAGAATTCGTCAAGAGTCCGAATGCGTTCTTAACAGCATGTTGAGGCTATTTACCACACAAAGTTACCCAGGAAGAAAATAAATCCAGATACGCCAGGCACGACCGTTTACTCGATAGCTCAACCAACCAGTCGTGTGTCTACTGGTACATTTGAGTGGACATGTAGAAATAAACACAGGCGTCTGTGAGGTCACATGAATAAAGCGGGTGGTGGTGGTACCCGCAGGAGGTTAATGAACCGGCTGCCTCACGTGACTGACGGGCATGCCATGAAAAGGGGGGGCCGTGTGTTGGAAGCTGCGACGACCGGGTTATTGGACGTGAATCAATAGGATTCACTACAAGCAGTTTGAAGGCGTCGTGTGAAATCGCGGGCTGTAGCGGCAGCAATAGCGACATTTCCCCCTACTCCGTGAGCCAAATTTATTTAATCATGACAATAATAATAATTCGGAAAATCGTGAATGGGAGATTCAGTGAAAGTGCTTTATGTACCTAAACGAGATCTTGTTGGAAATTACACTGGATTTTATTAGGGAATCATCCACCAATCACGTAATCGTGTGTGTGTCACATCTTCGCCATCCCAATTTTAGAGTTTTGTCTTTTTCCACATCCCAAATATTTGAGATCTGAAATATCGTCAATCAATCGGTTTACGAATAGACCGTAGACAAAGCTTTATCTTGTGTTAAATAAACGCATCTTCGTTATGATAACACAAATTATCAATCTCCAATTCTAGGAAATTTTGCTATAAGTCAAAATGACCAAATTTCAGAAGTCGATAAGAAGTAATTTTGCAATTAGACTGTGAAGTATCAATTTTTATGGAGGATTGGAGCGATTACGTGATTGACATTTAGGGGTGTGGGGGGTCGACGGGTTGAGTAATCTTTTCTTGCGATGCTTGATGAACTGCATATTTCTATCTTTTCAGTCTGTTCTACTACTCTTTCTGCTTGACTTTGAAAAAAAGTGACGGTGTATTCCCATTTCAGCTTCTAGAAGAAAAGATTTTTCCGTTTTGCTTCGAATCGCACAAGCGCGCCGACATCTACGCCTTGGGCGTCGTTATGTGGGAGATTCTGGCGTGGGCCATGGGGTCCGCGATTGGCCGGCCGAAGAGCAACGAGGCTCAACCGCCTGGAGGATGGGTGAGTGTAACCGCCCCCGCCCCTCCCTACCCTACCCCCTCCGCCCCTCTTCCTGCAGTCACACCTTATTCCCCCCCTAGGTACCCCATCAGTCCGGCCTGGCGGCAATGAGGCAGATGGCTTGTTTGAGACAGCCCAACCTGCTTGTTTTGGACGCACCCAAGCTGGATCCAATTACTGGTAAGTGAAGTTAACTATTATCTTTGGTTTAATTGACCCAACTTACTAGCAGCTGTGGTTACATTATAAAATGTTCATGCATTCTCCAAAAAAAAGCCACTGGTGAGAACGTGAGATTTGCTTGAGGCGGCGTGAATTCGTTAGTAGCCTGTGTTTAGAAAGTCCACAACTATCATCTGTGGGGGATGGATATGTCAGCCACTTGACGGTTTTGTGTAAGTATTCAATCGATTTTAAGTTGGGCATGTCTTATCAGATAAGGCAATGGTATTTACATGCAAGTAGCTGTGATCGATGTTTAGGGCAGAGGTGGCTAGCGTAGGACCATAGGGCCATCTACTTCTCAATTCAGCTAGTCGCTGCACATCCTATTTTTCCGAGTCATAATCAACGCTCATTTGCTGCGCATTGTCACACCAGACACAAACAAGTGATATTAAAAGACAAGTCACACAGGGCACCTGCATTATTTCAATCCGAATTAATTCCAAACAGGGTAATTTGGGCTTCCGGATATTAATCGGTGTGTGTGTGTGTGTGTGTGCATGAGTGCATTTTAGTGAAAGTAGCGTAAAAAACGACGCCTCGCCAAGGCCGTTTTTCGCATTTTCGGTCCAGCGATTTCGATTGCAACGATTCACCGTGAATTTGGTGGCGACAGAGTTCTGAGATGTCTGTTGTAGGTAGGGTGACATGGTAAACCCTTGAAAACTTGAAATTTGAAGCGTAACAAAGAATATGCTAGTAAAAATGTCAAGTGAGGAGCCTCGAGAGAGGGTTGGCAATTGAGCAAACGCGATGAGTTCAGTCAAGGCGTTCGAGCAACTAAACATTTTCCTAATTTTACAATACCATTCGACCAGTTAAATGTGGGTGAGCGTGGACTCTGTTAGATAGGTTCGACAATGATTTGACCGCCATGATTCGTTCACATGACGCTGGACCATTCAAAAGCCTTTTTGTCTCTAATCAGAGGTTGATGAGAATTGAAAGGGACGTGGTTCAGCATTCGCCATATACTCTCATTGATTTCGTCCATCTTAAAAAAATTAAAAGCAAATTAAGCATTACTGACCACGATCTTAAGTAGGCGGTGAAAGCAACAAGTGTGCATGGGGGCTGACGACACAAATTCCCCACATTTTGTAAAAACGGAGCCCAAATTCCAGCCTATTCAGCCACACACCACACGCGTTATTTAGCCAATCAGCGAAAGGCGCGTAAATTTTCGTCTGCATCCTCTTTTGTGTGTGTGTGTGTGTGCATTGCCGTGGCCACTCGCACACCCCACCCCACCCCCCTGCCCACCCCCCAAAACGACACAATTTCGCGTGTGCGTATTATCCACTAACTGGGGCTCAAGTGTGATGCAGCCTCATCAGCTTGCGCGCATAAGTCATTTGACCGTTTGTGTTCCACCGCGCGGGTCGGTCACCTTGTAGCTGCCTTTCAAGAATGCAACGCAGCCGGGGATGACGAGGCGCTCGAACATGCAGGTTGCTGCATTTTCCGCCTTCGTCCACGGGGTGCACGCGAATTGCCGGTTAGGCAGTAGCTCCATAAAATCGATAGAATCTGAAAGGCCTCACTCGACACGGCTTGTGGAGTGCCCATTTAATTAACCACCCAATGTAATGGGCAAACGAAGCCATATGCAGAGTTATTTCCCAAAAAAAAACTTTAATTAACCAAATAAAAAATACAACCATCGACTCTGTGTGTTAGTCTTTTTCACCAATGCAGTGGAATGACTCAATCACGGAGAACGATTTAACTTTATTCAAAAAAAAACAAATGTTCTAGCCCAAGCTGATCCCAGCGCCTAATGAAGACCTGGTTATTTTAGTCCGAATCGAAATCGCAAAAGAGGTAGATACGTCATTAAGGGTTTCGCCTTAGAAATGCCGATGTTATTAGAATGGACGGGCACAATTATTCCAAGTTAATGGGGCCTAGTCCGTACACACCGACACGGGAAATGTGCTAGGCTCAATGAGGAGTGTTTTCAGTTGTAGACAGAAATGACCTTGAGGCTCAGAGCCAATCAGTCGACCGCCCAAACTGGAGCCAAGTGTGTGAATTCTTCGCGAAGCTCCTTCCTGAATGCTGGAATCGCTGCCCGGAAAAACGCCTGAGTGCGTTGCGGATTAAAAAGAACCTGGCTAAATTCTCAGAAGGATTCCTAGTCAAAGATAAAGCTTCTGATGCCGGGCTATCTCGGTGAATCAGACGCCTTCTGGCCTTCTTCATCGTCACTTTCAACATCGCGATAACTCGAGTTGACAGAAATTGAGGCAAAACAAAATTCGAAATTGCGCGGTTCACACTCAACACCACCGACATGAAAGTCACTTTATGCGAATAATTGTGTTTGGGCAGGGAGCATTTAATAGAGAGGCAGAGGCATTTGTACGTGACTAATAGTGAATTTTGTAGTGATAGTACCAGTAGTTTGGGGCTTGTTCTGAAATTCACTTTAGTCAAACATTTCCTGGGCTCAGAGACTATTTGCGGATTTGACAGTTCGTCTCATCGCGTTTACCTGCTAGGGAAGAAGCCTCAGGTTCGGTTAAAACGATGACGTTCTACTTGGCAGGATTCCATGTTACTGGTATTTACGGCACGGGGTTGGAGCACAAGTGGATTCATCTTTCGCTTCATCTACTGTTAAGGTTAAAGTAGTATTGGTGGGGTCCGACGGCAAATGAAGAGGCAGTCTTCTTGTGGTGCTTTTACTTGTGATCTAAATACTATTCGATCAATTCTAGAACTGTAGCTTCAGGAACGTCGGTTGTTCCTACAAGTACACTTCACACGCCCACATTCCTGAATTCGCAACAGTTTGAACAAGTCGATCCCCAATTTTCAAACGTGGTAAGTGCGACGGTCAGGTCACTCTTAGAACTTGGTTGAACATCAGTATTGCCTCTGTTTATGGCAGTTTACACCTATGATGCTGTTTCCCCTGACTACCCACGATCGCGTTGCGAGGTGGTTCAAGTTAATTGAGAAGCATGAAAGCCGACGTAACTCACTCAATTTTCTCACGTAATGCATTTAACGTTATTCCGTTGTCGAGTGAACTCGGCCATCATTTTTGCAAATTTAAAGTAAAAAATGTGTTGCATTTACTTCAGGTTGATACTTGTGCGTTGGTGATTGGATGTGAAATGCACGATTTTAGGATTTTATCACACTTGATGTGTAGTTCAGTGGGATGTTTTAATTGAGGTCGAATGTCATTTTTCACGCTGATAATTTTGGGCAGAACAAGAATGCCCAAAGTTCTACAAGCAGAGTTGAAAACGGAGTTGAACAGTGAGG
This sequence comes from Mesocestoides corti, assembly GCA_900604375.1. NCBI lineage: Eukaryota > Metazoa > Platyhelminthes > Cestoda > Cyclophyllidea > Mesocestoididae > Mesocestoides > Mesocestoides corti. Next base: position 99,868 of record UXSR01005254.1, on the reverse strand, counting down.
CACAATGAGGTCCTGTGGTGCTATTATGCATGTTAGGAAAAGTTGACATTTGCTGTGGGTGCTCCACGAACAATAATAAACGTCTTTCTATTTTTATGTGACAGATTCGAAGGTGAATATGTCATTGGCTGTTGTAGGAACTGAAATTCACATTTCTATTAGAGGCCGTTTATAAGTCAACCAACTTATGAGACACTGCATTGGGACGCATCAAAATGACGTCCAATTTCCTTTAAGCCACGACACCACAAAATTTGGTGATGGTGGGTTCGTTTAATCGCCCAGAGAAAGGCATGTAGAAGCGAGTCAGATGGACCTCGATTTGTAGAAACATTATTCGAATCTAAAGCCGTCGGCTTGCAGGAAATAATCCATGCATATTTGGGCCTAAGATCAGGTTCTTGTCATGGGGGAAAAGGCACACTCTCATACGGATAAAGTGTAATTTCAATTTAGACGGTGGGTTTGATGTGCTTCCTTTCTCCTCTTCCAATACTGATTTTTTTTTGATAAAAGGTAATATGTAGTGAGGAGACAAGAATTCCAGCAATTTTCGCAAACACGAAATCCTCAAAATAATTTGAAACTATAAACAACACTTGCTACTTATAATATTTTAGTAGAACGGCAAATAGACTGAAAATATTTACACCCAGAGCATCACGCGCCACCGGATTTCACCCCATAGTTCTGCCACCACCTGAAGCAGCTCAGAAACTTCGGTCTTACTTCGTATGTCATCGGACGTTGTACAGTGATTTGGACAAACCCTTTTAACTGCATTTTTTTACATGCCCCTAACGATAGGCCAAAAGCAGTTGCATTCATTCTGACTTAAGCGACGTTTAATACTTAGCCCCCATCTCGGCAAGGCAGCTTCTCTTTGAGAAACCCGATGAAGCCTTAACAACAAAACGATTAAGGATATTCACACAAAACAAACAGCAGTCATTTCATGGATTTGACGAAATTTTAACCACCACGCCGGGGCCACGGAATTAATCCTGGTCCGATTACGCTTGCCTGATACCGGCGATGAGGAAAAAGATCGGAGAGGACGTGAACACAATCGTTTACTTCAGAGCGCCACCACGTTGGTGTCGTTGTGCCGTGTGTGGGGTTTGCGCGTGTGCATCTATACCTCGGATGTTTGAGTCATACATGCGCTAACATCGAGACCTAGGCGTGAGGATGATCCAAGACAAATATCCGTGTGAATGAGGGGGGAGTTGAGGATCCGCGCGGCTGGCGACATGCTGCGAAAAGGGGAACTCTGTGTCGGAGACTGGAGTGGTCGGATTAACGGGTGTGAATAAACACGATTCACAACAACATCCACACTTTACACGCTCGCATTCGCGTTGTGGTTGAGTGCCAGCAATCGCGCCTCTGTAAAGCTCGTTTACAGGATTATTGATCGTAATGACTCATCCCTATTTCTACTGGTTACTGTTATCAGTGCGTGTTGCGCACACGCACACTCATCCACACAGACAGACACCCACTTGGCCGGCGTGACGTCAATGTACGGTGGTGTCCGTTGTCGCTTCACTCGCCTCCATTATCGGGCTGTTAGGGTCTGTTAACCAGTGGAGTTGTCGGGGAGTGCAAGCAACCCCCTTCAGGGTCTGGCAATCACTGCGCGCCGTTTGCCTGATTAAAACCGCTAATTTAATAAGCAAACTCAATTTCCCATTTCACAATAATAATCTACCAAATGAGGTTCTAAGGCTATTTATTTCGATATCAGTAGATCGTGCATCGCTTGTAACCGCCGTGTCTTTGTGGCGGGTTAACGGCGATCGCGCCTAAGCGAACCCTGGTTACCGACCTGACGGTGACAATGACTCATCCCTTTCCATTGGTTACTGTATCCACACCCAAAGACACACTTGGCTGGCGTGACGCTAATAAACGGTCGTGTTCACTGTCGGCTCTCTTCTCTCCATTCTCGGGTTGTTACGGGCTGTTAACTTGAGGGTTGTAAGGTAGGGCTTAGATCACAAGCCACTACACATCCACGTCGATCACACGCCTTCTTCACTTAACAGACAAATGATGCGTGATTACAATAGCGAATTTAATAAGCAAACTCAATTTCCCATCTAACAGCGATAATCTGCCCAAAATTATGTTCTAAGGCAGTTATTTGGTCAGCAGTAGATCGTGCCTCGCTTGTAACCGCCGTGTCTTCGCTGCCGTGGTGCCATCTGCACTGCATTTACTGAGCCTTTTGACTTTGGTAAATCGTGCTGGTACACTAGTGGGTCCTCAGCAAACGAGGACTTCGAAAAGGTTCCTGCGCGACCTCAGTTCCACCTGGAGCCGAGTCAGGAAATCAGTGGAAATTTCAGACCATGCTTTTCTCACTGCAGGTTCGGTGAGCGCTGGAGTGGTAAACAGGGAGGCACCAGCGAGGGGACCCCATCCAGGTTTGCTGTTTCCTTACTGCCTGCACGTCTGCTGTAAGCGTGCAACTGCCAACACGATTTCAGCGTTTCACTCGACAGGCAGAACAACTAGCACCCGTTAGAGCACCATCCACAATACTCGGCCGTTTACTCAGTCAAATCCGGTTTAATACAACTCACTCCTACGGATTTTATAACTTCAGCGCGCGCGCGCACACACACACACACACACACACACACACACACCAGACATCTGAGTCACAATTAACACAAAGAACTCGAGCTGCTTTGTGTCATCAGTTTCGTGTGATTATTACCTATTTGGGTTTGTGTGGGTAGTTTTAAGAGTAGTCACACGATCAACTCTTTACAGCAGCAGAATCAACAGTATCTGCACAATGTCAACGCTGCCGACAACCCGGTAGTGCAAGGCCATAGAGCAACGACCTAAGGGAGGTTTTACTGAAAAAAAAACACGAGCAGCCGACGGGCTGAGGTTTCTTCAAGCCTACCATTAGTGAATGCCATTTCGCTGCATGCAAACAAGTGGAATGGCATCAAACTTCAGCTTCATATAAGACCGCGACTGTTGTTCTACACGAATGGAGAAGATAGCCTGGCTGGACACATTCACATAAATGCCAGTGACGATATTCTCATCATGTTTGTGCAAGGTGCCGGCCGAAGAAAATCCGACTAGGAAGACCTTATTAACGAATTTGGTTGCTCAGGACAAGCGGAACAAGTGTCTTCCAGTTATCATTTTAACGACATAAGCTTTAGCGATCACAGACGATCTAAGCACCCCTTAGATTACTCCAGAAGCATGGGTGGACGGAGACGCGCGCACAACAAACCTCGATTTAGCAAACAGCCAAAGTCGCGTGTGTCTACATGCGCTAGCGTTACACATGTCTGCACTGCTGGGTGCCTCATTCATTCAGTCTGGGATCCCAACTTACCATCGACAATCCCCCCTCCAACGACACCTCCAGAAACGACAAAACCGCACCCATCGTAACCCTGGTTCTAGCTCTTCTAATTGTCGCCTATTCCATTTAATGCAAATTTTTTGAACTTAAAACTGTGGCTAGTAGAGGGCCAAACGCTGTGACGAGACTCTGCATCCCAAAATATGGACCTATTTTCGGTTATGTGCTTTTAAAGAACATGGACCACGGGAACTGCGAGACCCATATTTCGTCACATCCCGCTCTTGTGATTTCTTCTTGTTCAGTTAAATGGCATTTGTCTTGCACCACCCCCTTGACACGTTCTACCCAATCTCATGTTCAATCGAAAAAAAAACAACTAAAAACGCCTCAAAGTGCTGCACAGTATTAGCAAAAACAGGTAAATAGCACTTTCTACCTTACACGCAGCCATTTGCTATAATTAGTGCTTCTTGAGTGTGTGCACAGACACTGAGGCAAGGACTACCTGCGTGTGTAGCACACCGATAGCTGCCACCACCACCGCTCGCAATTTCCCTGTAAAGCAAATACAACAGAACTCGCACACTTTGCACCCAGCTACACGTCGCCAGTAAAAAGAGCCAGACTTGGGTCACGTTCGTATAAATCACGAATAGCAAAATCACGTAGACATGGGGGAATGGGGCGAAAGGCTAGGGGTAGCTAACAGCGGCATGTCTTGTGGCGAGCGAAACACAGCCAACAGAATTCGTAACCACATTTTCTGCAGGTCATGTGATTGCAGCCGCCGGTTTTCTAAAAAAATACAGTAAGGTAAGACAAAATTAGCCCCTCGCATGCCCTGACGCCCCACCCTAAAAAAAGCCTCCGTCGACAATGACGCTGTGCTCCAGCACAACTTGCAACAGCGAATGCACACAACAATCGACTGGGCCCATCCCACCCTTGACAGCCCTCCAAACAGATGCCAGTCAATGATGCTTAAAGCTGTGCAGCACAACCAAGGCGCTTTTACACCAATGAATTGTCTTCTTCCAATTGTCAACTCACACACTCTCATCCACCATCGCAAAACCGAGTCACCATTGCTTCTCGTTCATTTTCTCCTGAAAACTATCACCACCGAACATTTAAATATTAATTGCGAGTGCACGCAATTCGACCCTGGATTGCAGTCTACATCGCTGACTAGGAGGCCCACACACACACACTTAGGTGATCACTCTCGGGTTCCTAAACCGAGGCAATAACCAACGTCTGAAATTGTCGCCTGCCTCCAAGGACACGGTTTTAACACGGCATGGTATGAGCACCTTCGTCTTCAACCAAATACTGCTGTACAGCCACAGACAGGGTGAGAGACATTAGCATTTGCAGCTGGTTTATGCACTTGTGGTGAATTCCGATTCCTGCTCAGGGGATGTGCAAATTTACACTGAAATTAGGCATGTACTTTCACGCAAATAGGAAGTCGGAATGAGGTATATTAAAAATTACACCCAAAAAAAGTAAACACGATGAAAAATTGGTTGTACTTAGAAAGCGTTAACTACTGATACAGAGCGCATTTACTGCTGTTGAAGTGATCATAGGGGTTCGCGCTGGTTATAACAACCAAGCACTTCCAGCAAAAGTTCTTGTGGCATGTCGAACACAACATCCGATTGCACCCGCTAATTTTCTGTGTTAAGAAAGGAGAAAAAGGAGAGCATATGCATTAAATCCCAAGGAACAATTTATATTTTACATGAACAAACTACCAGGCGGTTGGTGCGTGGCAATGCATATTGGATATCACAAATGCCCCATAACTTGTCAACTGTTTTACCCAATATTTGCCAAACAAGATAGTCGTTTATACGAAAAATTAGCACAACAGTCGTGAGGCAGCGCCTGGGTTTTGAGATGCCTGATGTTAACACGTGTTATCACAACCAAGTGACCTCACAACTGTAGATGTTATTTTTCACCCACAACGTTATCCACAAACTCCGGGGTGCTACCCGACAGCGACCAAACTAAAAGCTCTGGGCGACAACATTTTCCTGTTAAATTACAAAACGATGCAATTACAAGCCAACCCAAGTGGTCAATAAATGCGGCTAAAATTTGTCATCGTTTCCTCTTAGACAATACGCATAAAAAGCTCAGTTTCCCACATAACTCATGGGTAAATGTCACACACAGACTCCTGTTCATCGCTAAATACCCACTCAAAAATTGTACAATTTGTAGAAAAGAGGACTCGAGGCGTGGCTAGGCGGGAGTATAAATGCTGTAAAGTTACAGATCAATGGTTGTTTACCACGTAAAGTAGCAGACTAAACTCTCAAGAGCTACTTTAAACTCAACAATGCTTTTGAACTAGACTAAGCACGCAACTGCCAATTTCCTTCCCAATAAGCGAGTAGATGTCCACTTAATCATTGCAGTGACGCAGCACGCAACAAACACACTAGGGCTAGACAGCAGGTAGAGAATCTGGCTGGACTACTCGGCTTATTCCAGCGCTCTTTTAAAGTGGAATGAGGTCTTTTTTAACAAGGAGCCAATTCAATTAATTTACTGGTTTGGTGGTTAGTGAAGAGATGACCAAATGTAGCACTAATAGTCAGGAATTCTAAATTAAACACAACAGTAATCGCACGTCAATTTTGCACTGTACTATCACTGAGAAATCAAACATTGTATCTGACTAAAATTGAGGTTCAAACTTACCTGTATGGGTGACTTGCAGTTAGGACAAGGTTTGCAGTTGGATCCTATAAAAGTGTACGAAGCTTGTTCGTCAATCAGCTTATTAATATTAATTAAACCATACTCCAGCTCCATCTGAGCACGCCCTTGTGGTCCAGCACTTTTGTAGCGCTGCACTATCTCATTCGCTAAAAACAAAAAAAGCAACATTTCAAGGGATGATACTCACAAAAAGGATTGGGTATGCGCAAGATATCAAAAACCCCAAATGCATGCTTAAACCACGCCTTGCTCGTAATATTCTGCACAATGTCAGCGAATACCATAATACCCCCGAACCCGGCTAAAATTAAAACGAGGAAGATCAGGTATCGCCAAGAAAGCCAATACAGAACAATTTTACTCCTAATAAGCACGAATGAGAAGCCTACTAGCATAAATTATCATTGCAACCTCATCAATATACTCCATTATCAGACTTCTATAAAAAAAAATTACCTTCGGCAGGAGACAGATTTGCAATTGGACCAGTTGTACAGGCGGTATCTTCATGAAATTCCAGCCGACACCGCGCACAAAAGTGAAATCTGCACTGTGGGCACAAGCCCTGAGAATAGTCGGCCTCCAGCATGACATGACAATTACCACAGCCCTCTCGAGGGCACTCCACGATGTCTTTCATTGAACTGAGTGTCCTATTTAAAAGGCGCGTCTCATATTGCTCATAGACGTCAGCGTTGACAACTTGTTTAATCTAAAAGACATGACTGAAAGTAACTCATATAGTGCAGGCCCTTAAAGAATTAAGTTTTCTAGACATTACCTCCTGTGGGCGAACAGGCTTCGCGCATGAGGGACATATGGGGGACCCAGAATTGGCTCCATCCTCGATGTTTGCCCTAAAAGACCCAGCGGCACAGTCATGGCAAAATACATGTCCACAGTCCCTGAGTTTGATGCAATTCGTGCCATCAAAAGTGTCAAAACACACGGGACAATCATGTTTGCTAAATTCGAATTCTCTATCACGCATTTGTTCTTCGAAATCAATTAAAATATCAACAAGTCGAGCACGATCTCGCGGCTCATCAAAGAGTTGGAAGACATTAAGTACGAGGATATTTGGGTCACCAGAACTGAACAAAAAAGGAATGGCTTCTGCTTGGAGATAGTCACAACACTTCTCAAGGGAGGAACCGGTACCACCGGAGGCCATAAGAGAGGAAATGCTCATGTTGAGTAAATCAAGCATATCGGACGGAATCCATGCACACTCCAACCAGAAAGCAAAGTTCGGGTCTTTTGGATATCTTGAATTGAGCTGGAACTTCAAAGATATTGGAGGAAGCATTGTGAGAATGTAAGTGACGTCGTCGCCGTTATTCTCGAAAGGGCATATGTCAGAGTACCTGAGATTCCTCCTCAATGGTGGACCAATCACTGATATGGTGTACCTCTGCATGTACCTTGCTTCGTATTCACCCAACAAGTCCTCATTGCTTTCTAGCTTGAAGCAATCACCGTACTTTGTTTCAAGCGAAGCCATTTCCGAAAGTATAACAGCTCTATTCCGATTTAACTCCATTTCACCAGACCCACAATCAGGTTTCTTCAAAAGCTCCTGAATGATATCTGTCATTTTTTTGTTTGATAAAAATTAGCCTAGCATGCAACCATTAATCAAGGCGAATCACAAATCCAAAGTTTGCCTTACAGGCAAATTCAGCTAAACCAACAAGAGAGACAACCGAAATTATGTCAGACTCTACTTCTGAAGCACGTTCAATGGTGTAAACACTACCACAAGACCACAAATCCCCCCTTTAAGTAAAAGCGCGTAGCCTTCAAAGGTGAGAAGTAGATAATAAGCGATATGGCCTATGAAAATGGATAATTCTAACAAAATTGTTTGTAGCAAAAAACAGATCAATTACAAGGTGCTTAACTGTCAGTCATCTTTTTAAACAACATTTTGGTGAATGCAATAAATGTCCGATGGGCGAATTTTACTTTTGTCCATCGTCCGGGAAAACTGTTCGCCCACATGCTAAGTCTGGTGCAAAAGCATTGACAAACTAAATATAGACCTTAACGGTTCATTTGCTATTATACGTGTAGGAAAACTATTGATTTGCAAGGTTATGGCGTTGAAATTTATACCTCTCCGCACCTCGAATGTGGCTAGGAAAAAATTGCACAATTTTAAATACGGTATTAGTGGAGAGCAGGAATCCGTGTGTGACATTTACTCATTAAATTTTTCAGCGCCTCTTTAGCCAGCAGCATGAGTTATGTGGAAATATAAGGTCATTATGCATATTGTCTAATCGATTTATCCACGTTTGATTTATTGCCAAATATTCAAGCACGTGATTGTGTTTTTGCCTAGCCATGAATGAAAGCTTAATCGATTTGTAGTGACGTACCTTTAGAGGCACAGTTATGGCTTATCAGGAACCATCCAATGCATATGTCTAGGAAATAAAATGCCGTCACTCAATCGCTGGAGACGTAGCATTTACTTAAGTGACACTGCATTAGCAAGCCAGGAAATATTTTTAATTTATTTGGTTTTTTCTCATTAATTTGTGAAGAGTGTGCTTAAAAAGATATCACATCCACTAGGACCTTTAGAGAATGAAATTTTTGACACATTTACGAATTACAGATTGAGGTGAGGACCTTTAATCAAATTAGTTTGTCGAGATTTATGCTTTGCGGTAGGGTTGTTTCTAACCATTTCACAAAAGACGCTTTTAGTGTGAACTGACAATGAATTCTTCAGTCGCTGAACCAATGCACTACTAAGCATGCTGTACAGTTGTCCGACAGGCTTTAAGAGCCACCCTACGTAGTTTGACTAAAAGCAGTCAAATGTGACACTCAGATCAGCATTTTTAGTCTATAACACGATGAACGTTGTTCCTATGAATCATCAGTCAAATCGCTCTGTTCTATACAAAGTGTGACTTTTAGCGTCATAGTTAGTCTTTTTTTGCAAGATATAGTTAAATTGTACAATTTAAAATTTTGATCTTACAAAACCATAATATTTTTTTGGGAGTGTTAATGTGAATGATACTTTATTGAACTGACGTTGGTGTCGGGCCTTTTTGTTGTTTGCTGTCGAAATGGATGAAAATGAGAAAAAAGCCCGGGAGTATCTAGCTAGCGCGGCAAAGCAGCCAAGGGGAGGGTTCTTGCGTTCGCTTTTTTCAGGGTCGGTACCGAATCGATTATTTTTTTTGCTTAATGGTCATAGCCCAGACTTGAGCAGTAGAACCCACAAATAGTTCCACTTACCCAGTTGAACTTCACACTTACATAAATAGTTGTGCAATTTAACTTTGCGGAATAGTCTGTTGATGTATTTTGCTAGTGACTCTTTGGTTGAGTTTGTTTTTATATCATGCAAGCAGTCAAAGCTGGTTTTAATTTCTTAACTATAGACTGGTTCTGGAGACTAGTTTGGTCACCAAAGTAATGGATGAAAACAGCTAGTTTAATTCATCTACTTATTGGTGTTTTTGTCGTTGATAATATCGTAGTGTTATCATTCAATGCCCCACTACTTCAGCTGTGTTTGCGGGTTTGTTGGAAATTTTGTGTTAATCTTTATATTTTTGCGGTAAATAATGTGTTGTCCCATTTACCCGTATCTCTCCTAATTTAACGTCTAACGTTCTGGTTGTTTCCTAGTCCTTTCATCTTGAATCATGGGCGACTCCCTTGGTCATATTTCCACCAAAAAAACTACTGTCATAAACAAAATTTTACTAGAATCATAGCAGTTGAGGTCAGGAGTAATTAAATATATTCATTTAGGCAGTTAAAATGGAACACATTAGAATTGTTGGTAGTGTACCCTTCCATCGTCATGGGACAAACTCAGTGTCAATGCTACCGCTATGTTTTTGCTGCTTACGACTGCGGTTCTAGATAGATCACCTTTGTTGCAGAACGATATGTTATCGTCCTCATTTTTTATCTCCTTACGGCTTCCCTGTAACAGTTTATATCTCCAATTCCTCTCAAAATTGGGCACATTTCTTGTGGCCTACTGTCAACAACTTTATGCACACGATTTATTGTATGTTGTGGTACTGAACCCAAGTGTCAAACCTTTTTACTTGCCCTATAAACGCACATTGTAGCATTGGAAGCTCAAAATATATTTCATATTGATAGTCACTCTGATGCTACTGAAGAAAGAGTTTCCCTCTACGAGCGCGCTGCAAACTGTTTCAAGATGTCTCACAAGTGGCAGGAGGCTGGGGATGCATTTGTTAAGGCCGCAGAGCTGTCTGCTAGTAACAAATCCCAGCTGGATGCTGCCACGCAATACGTCAGTGCAGCCGTTGCCTATCGCAAGACGGACCCGAATCGCGCGATCACCTGTTTGACTCGTGCTGCCGACATCTACATCGAAATGGGTCGCTTCACGATTGCCGCTAAGCACCACATGACAATGGCTGAGATCTATGAGCAGGAACTGGCGAACGAGGCTGAAGCCTGTAAGCATTATGAACGAGCTGCCGACTTTTACAGGGGCGAAGAGTCGACCAGTTCTGCCAGAAAGTGTATGCTAAAGGTAGCACATTATTATGCAACCTCCGGTCAATTTGAAAAAGCTGCGAGGATTTTTGAAGATGTAAGTACCATTTCGTTTCTAGTGGACTATTTGTGCTCTGGTATTCCACGTATTTGCCATTTACCCAACTAATCTGAAATTCTCCCTGGATTGTGGATTTCGTAGATAAATCGGCATCTCGTTCAACTGCCTTCAGAGATTGCCTCTTGTTGGAAATATGTCTGTAGTTATCTGAGCGGTCGATACCTTTTTATAATGTTGATGTTAGCAACGTGTCATTATCATCCTTCTTTGACAGATCGGTGTTTCGTCAATGGATAATAAGTTGCTGCGTTATGGAACTCGGGAGCACCTCATGAAGGCTGTGGTCTGCGACATGAACTATGATATCGTGAAGGGTCACAGCACTCTGCAGAAATATGAACAAAATTATCCTACGTTTGCTGATTCGCGTGAATGTGCCTTTCTCAAGGTGAGTTCTGTTTACTTGTGACCACATGGGTTAGCACTGTAAACCGATCAATTCAAAACTAAAGGTGACCTCGGTTTTTTGTGTACTGTTTGTGGGTTATTTAAAAAAAGTAATTAACGGAATTAAAAGGTATCAAAAACAGTAAAGCCAAGCTGTTGATTTTATTCATGCTACTGATTTAATACTAGTACGTATTGTATCATATTTGTAGAAACTCGATGAAGCACTGAGTTCCGAAGATCTGGAGAAGTACTCTGCTGCCGTAAGGGAATACGACAGCGTCACGCGGCTGGAACCATGGATGACCGAAATGTTGTTGAAACTTAAGAAAACCCTAACTAACGAAGAAGACATCACGTAGGCGCCGCAGTTGGCTTTCACTATGCATCCCAGATGATACACAACCTTGTAGAAGTTGCATAGATGATGTTCAAATTACCTACCACATTCCCCCTGTGTCTGTGTGTGTCTGCGTGAGTGTTGTGTAAGCATAATTATCGCCCTCCACCGAAGGCCGTATTTTCTTCTGAAGTACCATTCCTCCCCCCAACCGAGGTTATTTGCATCAAATATTAATTTGGATCTTATTATGAATGAAGTCTTTACTACTTCGAGTGTTTGTTAATTCGATTTTGTTCAGGGCTAGTATGTTACACCAAACAATAAAACTCGAATTCAGGCCCGTGGTGTTATTTGAGCAGCAGAGCCGATGAAGAACGTCCTTGCACACCACAGTCCTGCTTAATTGTTGCTGTTGCAAAGTGAAAGACGTCGAATAAAGCATCGTAGGCTGCGTAATTAACTGGGACTAAGCCCAAAGCCTGGGTGGCAGGTCCGGCGGCGGCGGTAACAGATGCACTGGTCACCAATGGCATCTGCCAATCTTGCCTGCCTTGTGTTGTCATGTTAGTTTGTTTACGAGTGGGCGGTGGGTGTCGGCGGCCAGTCGGCCGTGACTTGGACGCCTCCGCGCAGACCAGCGGCGGGAACGTGGTTTAAAGCAGCACATTTACCCTGCATCTTCAGACTCCATCATCTGTGCAGTGCCTCCTCTCTTAGCAGCCTATCCGCGACCTGACCAGGCCCGTAGCAACCCCAGCCCCGTGTCACACTTGAACGGTTCAAACCGCTTTCTCTTGAGAGCAAACCAACTGCACGATCTAGTGGGTGTATGACTTAATTTTACAGATTTTCAGAAAATTTAATATAACAATGTGGCGGACACCGAACTTAATCGTGGAAATATTGTCCATCGTTTTCTGCGACCTTGCGCCATCTCTCAGGTAGCGTACGAATGCCGTCGCAGGAGAAATTTTGCAGGCTTCGAGGCGATGAAATCGTCGACGAATTCACGCACATCGTCCAGCGTTTTGAACTGTTTATCCGCTGACCGGAGCAAGTGGTAATCGGATGAGGCCAAGTTTGGTGAATATGCCGCGTGTAAATGAACTTCCCATCCCAAGTTCGGTAGAGTCTTCTGGGTCGCGGAAGCAACGTGAGGTGGAGCGTTCTCATGCAGCAGTATGACTTGCCTGCTTCCTTGCTCTGTAAATGGCCTTCTCTGATCAAGTTCCTTGCTCAGTTTGTTCAATTGTCGGTTGTAGCGTTCCGCGGTCACCGTCTGGCGACCAGTTTCCATGAGTTCGTAGTAAAGTTCCTCCTTCATGTCCCACCAGATACACAGGAGGACCTCCTTCAACTGGATGTTCTGTTTTGGCGTCGATTTTCTGAGTTGCCCAGGATCTACAGACGAAGTACAAAGTACATTTTTCATCACCCGTCGCAGTTTTCCACAAGACGTCTTTTTTTGCTGCTAGAGGGCAAGCAGTAAAAGGCAGGTCTTTATACCTTGACCTAGGTTGTGTGCGGTTCAAACGCTTAGAAGTAGGTGACTCCTAGCTGGGCTGCAGGCTAATGTTACGTTTACATTGAACCTCCTTCTCGTAGAGCTTGCGATTCCGCGTCTTCAAATTTCCGAGGCTGCCGTCCTGGGCTCGGCTGGTCACCAACATCGAAATCGCCACTTTTAAAACTTTTATACCAACAATTACACGTTTCATAAGACACAACGTCGGCGTTGAGAACGCCATAAATTGATTCCCGTGCTTTTTTCCTTGATGGGATTCGTTTAAAAGGCTATGCCGAGTGTTCTGTTTATCAGTTACCATCACAGGTTCTATTCTAAGAGGTTATGTAATTCACGTAGATTTATCTGTCGGTGTTCTGAAACCTTGCGGCTGATCCTTTGAAAACCACAAAATACCACGAAATTATTTTAAACATAATTGTAAGGTGGAAGAAAAAATCGATAACAATTAGGTTATATACCTAATATGACGGCTACTTGTGTCCTGCGATGTGGCTTCATTTTTAGTCTCATGTTCCTTGCTTGAGTGAAGACTTGACGGTTTTGGCCACTAATTCAATCTTCAGTCAACTCGTGAATTTCGTGGGTTTTATTCTTACCGAAGCAAAACAACCCCATTCGCTTAATCAGCTGGTGTTTCTATTTTTGTATCACACCTTAATTGAGATAATTAAATCACATTTCCATTGCCTGTGTGCGAAGGCATCGCTAAACTCCCAAGCGTCGGCTTTCTCTAGTAACGTGGCATTATCCGTTCTGAGGAATTTCATGTGTGCGTGGGTCAATTTTTGCGTTTACAGTGGGCTGTGCTCTCAGACATCGCCTTGTCAGCACCGCACACACACACACACATGCATAAACACGGGCTTTGAAGTTGGTCGAAAGCACATCGTTTTGCTTCTTGTCAGAGTTCGGCCTAAACGGCGCTGGTAGTCGCACGGGCTTGTCATGCGCCTTTGTTGTTTACTTGTCCTGTCAGGGCTACGGCAGCACATTCGCCATTGGGTGAGCTCGTAATTTGTGCGTTGTTGCGAAACGCCGAGGGAGAATTGTCCAAGTTGGAGGAGGTGCGCAAGCTATTAATGTCGTGCGTGTTGAGGCCACTGCAGTATGAATCATGCCTAGCTTATCCAAGTACCCGCACTTAATTTCGAACTTGTGCCGATTCGGTGCAGTTCCTTGCCACAGCTTCAATGAGTAATTTAGCGGCCCACTAGTACAAGGATTGTGCAGCATTGATCAGTTTAGCTAACTAGCTTCATCGGTGGGGTTGGTGGTGGTGTAACTTCAACGCGTTTGGGAAATTAACTACTGCTGTGTGGCTAGCGGGAATCACACAGTCACTAGATTATGGAGTTCTATAAATAGAAAAGTGATGTTAAGTACATAGCTATGAGTAAATTATGTATTCGTTAAAATGCAACCGCAGACATAAGCAGTTGCAACAGGTCCTACCACGGCAGTGTGTTGTGAATGGGAATCAAGACCGAATGCAGCGCCACTGCCCTCGGCCAATAAGCTCATAGCTGTTGAGAAAGTTGTGTGGGAGTTTGTGTACAGACCACACGAAGGAATGAGGGCACTTGCATTGATCTTGGTGAGGTAACTACTGCAGTCTATTGGTTTGCAAGTAGAATGAACAATTTGAAAAAAAAACAATTTTCAGGGATTGAAAAGACTTCACAATTAAAAGGACTAAGACTGTTTGTAAGTTGCATTCCAACGAGTCAAAACACAGGTCAGAGAGCCAACTTCCTCGTGAACTGCATCTCAGATTTCACCGATATTAGTTTGAGTGGGATGTGTCTACGGAAAAAGTAATGAACAAAGTCGACTTGTCCGCAACGATTCTTAGGAGAAAACCTCCTTTATAAAATAGATTATGTTCAGACAAACTATTTCCTTCTCTTTGAATTACAACCAACGTGACGCAGCATTTCATTCACCAAATTTCGTCTCCTGATCTTCCTCAACACCTGAGAGCAACTCGGTGTTTGACGCACCCCTGTAATGCGAAACACATGGCATGAATCTGCCTCGAAATCTGTTCTGCTTCACCTTCGGTTCGTGAGCCTAGCCTAGATTAGGTCAGAAACTCTTTCCACTATCACTTGGCGGAAGGGTGGAATATTCGTAGCCTGACAAATTTTGCTAGCAATTATGACTTAGTCTTGAGTCTGTTAATTATAATAGTCGTACCAGTGGTTCGCAATTTCGGATGGTGGTGCTTTGTGGTGGATCGGATCCCATTACTAATCGGTGAGTGCATGAAATTGGTTATGCAAGTGTGACCAGGTCCATCAGGAGTGCAAGGACTTCCTTGTCTTGATTTGTCTCCAAGGTCGAATGGTCGCTCGAGAAGCCCCGAGAACTCGATCCGTACTAGTACCGGCAGTGCTACAAATCCCCTCTGTTGATATTGGTTGCGTCCAATTATTTTGACCAGTCAAGAGTAAAATGTCACTGAACAAGCGTTTGTAACAACGTTAAGCAATGCACAACCAATTCGGCGCCAAATGAACTGCATAATGTATTTCAATTTGGCACAACAGACAAAAGCCAAGTTGTTTGATTCTGGTTGTTCGCTTCGACTTCACAGAACAGCTTCGTAATTAGCCAAATGGCAAGAATTGTGGCTTTCTGTTATACCCTGATCAATGGCCATTCAGATTTACTAGTTGGGGCAAGACCAAGAGGCATAAAAATGTGCAGGACGTGATTGTTGCTCTTTGAGGCGACGTTACGACATCGAGTAGCCCACCGAGTTACCCGCCTGAAATGAAGTGTGGCCACTTGAAAAACAGCGCGCACCACAAAGGGTGCGTGTGCGGCGGAGCTGAAAACAGTCGAACTGACGCGGTGCGCACACATGTGGTGGGCGAATATGTATGGAGCAAGTTGACAACGTAGCGGAGGTCGGCACCTTTTAAGCAGTCACAGCCCTACCAAAAACTTAAACACCGATTTAAAGTGCAGTTTACTTTCAGTTGACTCCTTCTTCAGGTCCTCCCAACGACTGCATGAGGTACATTTGATCTGCATACAACTGAAGTGGTCAAATCCACTGAACCTGAGTGTGGGGGTCAGGTTTTAATCAGAGCAAATAGACATACATGCAATTTTGGTGTGGATAAGTTGGTATAATTATATTATCTGCTCAGGGCACTTACTTCAAAAATGTATTTCTAGCTTAAATTCCTTCGGCAGAAAATGACTTTATCTGGGTGCCACAAGGTTATACGATTTCTGGGCGAAAACAGGCCTTCCTGGTGTTTCTCCTATCTGCATCAAACATTTTCATTGGAAAGGGATTGTTTCTTAGTTTAGTAGCATTGTTAAGCACCTAGCCCTTGTTCAGAAGGGCGTAAAAGTAATTAGACAAATCCAGACCGTGCGTACATGCTGTCTAGGTCAACTTGTGAACGTTGTCGGCATTGCATCTGTGTGAGGTCATGCTCTCGTGTTTGACAGTGACTTGCACTCTCTTAGACAATTAGTGTCTGGAGCCTTGTGGTTCATAGACGTCTAGCTAGCAACCCCAAACGCCACTAACCCGTGATTCATGGTTAATTTGATCGTAGAAATTGATTCAGGTTGCCAGGCCAATGGTGTTTAAACGAAATCCTAATTTTCTGATGCCATGTTTTGCAAGCTACTGCAGCTAAACTGCTAGAAGTAAAATTTGAGAAAACGCTTTACCTTTAAACACTTTTCCTTCGTAGCTGTTCAAAAGCGCTTTCATAGAAATGTCGTGGATCAGCGAATGTGTACAGTCATTTATTCGAAGTAGCATGCCTCGCACGAATATGGGCAAAATTAAAGAGCGATTAATGATACAACATTGCACCTGCTATAATCAACTGTCGATGCAATTTTGAGCTCTACTAATTAGGCTCCAGTCAAAATCCGAACCAGTACAGGTGTGTTACGACCTTGATGGGGATGGCAACATTCCCCTGACCCGTAAATTAACACAATGACTTGTGACGTCCATTCACCCAAGTTCTGTTCATTCAGCTAAAACTCTGCTGTCACGCCACGTCGCTATTCACACTAACAACTCCCTCGCTCGGTTCTATTTACTCAACTCATCGATGTCATATCGCCAAGGCATGCGTAGGTGGGCACATCTGGGCATCCATTCGACTTCCACCTCGAATTCCGTTTTTGGCCCCGTCTTGCACTTGAACCCATGGTTCTTGTAGTAAAACTTTCCGCACAAGCTTCAGTCTTCTCCAATTCTCGGAAGTCTTCGTAGGGCCAAACAAAGGTCCCAACTCATAGCTTAGGGATTTGCGTTAACAAACCGGGAAAAGCGTAACAGGCGGTCATTTTAACCAGAAAGCCCCTTAGCCACACCTTCTCTGAATTCGCTTGTCAAATGTTTGAGTACACCAAATATTTGGTGGACCTGCGGTCTGGTGTCACGTGCCACGGATCACGTGAACGTGCTGTCGGCGCACTCAGTGGCTTAGGCACGAGGACGTACAGCTCATGATTAATTGGCAATACAAATATCTCTACCCCCATGTATGACTAACCCGAATACTGAGTAGCAGAGACACAAGTCTCAGTTAAGATTCAAACAAACCCTTTCCGCTATTAACAAACTCAGTATTCAACATATTGCTTCATGTCTAGAATATGATTGCATCGCACGCAAACCATACAATGTGTTGTAGACATGGCTTATTGGTTTTATTGTATATGTCCATCAGAGCCATAAAATTCCAATGCAAACACATTCAAAGTGGTGTCTATTTAAAGTTTTCTGCTTGTCAGAAGTTTGCTTTATCTGAATGTGCTGTTCGCGGTTCTGCATTTTCATTTAGCAAGGCAATTATTTTCCATCCATTACAAAATCACGTTGCTTTTTTGTTTTTGCGTAATCCTAATGCGTGCATCTACAGTGACGAAACAGTTGAAGGGTAGCACAAAGCTTAGCCAATTTGAAGTATAAATCGGGCTGAGCTCCGTGCAATTTTGTGATTTTTTCAAGCCAAATATTTTAAAAAGCGACCCGTCCACGAGGAGACTCAGCATGATTGAGTAAGTCGAACAGCTGTTGGCTTCGATAGAAACCGTTATGAACGCTTGCTTTTAAAGCGTCATATTTCGACTTTACTCTGCAAGTCACTAACACATTGAAGACAGATAGTAAAAGCCTGGTACTTTCTTCGAAGGAATTACATTTGAACCGTCTCACTTATGTTTGCGTGCCTAAGCAATCGATGTTGTAGGAGCGGTATTACCACGTCCACACTCACACAACACTCTGCATGAAAAGCTGCTGATGTTGTTTTAATGCAATACGTAGTATTTGTACCAAAATGCTACTCATGACATCCTTAGTTAGCGACCCACAGAGACCTAGGGATGTTTTGTCAAGCCCAGTAAACCTGTGCGCTGATTGAATGTGGTGTGATCAAGTCGTCTGTTTAATGAACCAGGTAAAAAAGCTCATCGCCATGTCATGTTGGTAACTTGGATTTACCTCAGTGATATTCCAGGGAGGGGTCACGTAAAGTGTTGACACATTTGGTCGGCTGTAGACAGGGTCAGGCTTGGTGATGCCAAACACACACATACAATCACACAATCATTTGACGAAATTAAGGTGGTTTGGCACATTATCTGCCTGCTGGCAAGTTTTTTTGTCTCCCGTAGATGCTCTTCATCCAACAAGGTTGGCGACTTGCCACGGACAGATCAAATAGACTCGGATTCGGAGGAATGTTGCTCGTGGAATAATCGATCGATTGAGAAAAATGCTGCCTAACAAATTGGCTGCCCCAACAACATGGTTCTGTTCACCGATCAGATGTTGCCATCGCGAAAAAAAACGAGCGTCCAGGCAATGAAGGTGCTTTTTTCTCAGCCAGCGTTCACGTTACGCTAACATTGTCATTAGAGTGGCTGCTTAGACATGTGTATTCACAATAGACGTCCAGGCACGCTTGATGTGGTACCCCAGCTGTGGCGAAAACCTGCCAACTAAAAGGCCAGTTTAAGGCAATGCTTAGTCTAATAGCTATACGTTTAAAGGAGCCTAATCCGTAATAGGTACATATATCTGGGTGTCCGGAAAGAGGTTATTAATACGTCTCAGGTCACAAAACAATACCTCATTAATGGGTCCTTCTGGAACACGAGTTGAATCGGGTGGTTGATGTAATCCATGAGGTCTCATTGCAAAACCCTTTATAAGTACTAGAAAAATATCCGAAAAGGGGTTCTGTTTAAGGAATAGACAACCACGACACCACAACTCTATCGCTCGATTTAGGGTTATGTGGTGGATGTCATTGTGTGGGGCATTACTGAAATGTAGCAAACTTGCTGGAGTAGTACAGTAGAATACAAGCACATATGTTGCACTTGCCAATGTCGACGCAAGTCACAGGACGGAAAAGTTACAAAATGTAATTAAATTATTTATCATGGCGCAATTTTCAAAATCAATACATTTCTTATCAAAGTCCCTTCGCGCATCACGAATATTCAGCTAATTCTTGTAAAGCGACATTACCATGTCTTTAAAAAAAACACAAAATGTCAGAGAATTCGAAAATATTCACACAGACAAAACATAAATTGCTGTTTTTTATGCGCCTTTTAATTAAAGACTACAAAGCGAACAAAACTGGCCTCTGCTTAATTAGTAACGGGAGTTGGAGCAGGAAATGGTCGCCAGTTTGTTGTCTCTAAAGTAAGTGGGGCCTCATTGCATTTGTAGACGCCGAAAATGGACATTTAGAGTTTCCAATCGAGTTAAAACAATCAATTTTTGAAAAAATTCAACAACAACCGTTTCACACTTTGTGAAACCATTGTGCGCAGTCAAAAGCGGGTTGGAAACGATTAACTGCTTCTGCCATCTTGGTTAGTAACGAACTAATTACGTCGCGGAATGGTCAAGTAATAGATTCTGTTTCGGGAGAAGACATAAATTCCCACGTATTTTATACTTAGCCCAACGACAACTCTCCCGCGGTAACCTATTGCCTCATAGCCAAAATCTGAGGCATCTCAAACTGCGTGTGGATAATTTCACTGAGTTCACTTGGTCGTAAATGGATTATTAGCTTTCTAGCGCAATGAGTACCATAGTGTACGTTTTCAGCAGCTAAATGTGTACGAAATCGGCGGGGTTCCATGCGATCTCTACGATTCCCGCGAGACAAATACTGTCGAAGTTAGCATATTTGCGATCGGCATTTGTGTATTTCTAAAATATCAACTATTTTTACACGCTCCTTTTGACGATTCAGTCAACATTTACGAGTTGCTAAAATTAACCACGCTGTGAATGTGTTGACCTTTGATACTACAGCATATTCAATTCTTACATGCGGGTACATTTTTGGGATCAATCTTGGGCATCACTTGGAGTGACTTTATGCATTACCAGAGGATGCTTAGAGTGCTAATCTTTTAAGGATAACCCTATCTGCAACAGTTTTACTCACCCCAACAGGGTAACTCGTCTGACGAATTACACAGACGTTAAATACAAATAAAGCTACAGTTTAAAATAATGCGAAATCCTCGAGGTGACAGGTTTTCAGTGAACAAATAAATTCACAGTGACAAATTTTTGTCAGGTGGTTGGACAATGGAAGATCCCTCAGCAGTGTTCAACCTCATAGATGAAGTTGGCAGCTATCAACAGTTCGTCAGTGTTAATTAATTTATTTTTTCCCAAACACTAAGTCAATCAGGATCTGCCGATTCAATGTTTTAAATGCCACACAAAACAGCAGCACGAGATCTGAATGAGGCAAGGCCGATTAAAGTGCAACGTGTCATTCACATGGGCTAAATTAAGCAATTGACAATGACTCTCGTTACTTACGCTATAAAACCGTAGGAAGCATTAATTAGCTTAGTGCTTAACCAACTCAATGTGCTTTAGGTGGCCTGTACTAAAAGTTCCAACAATAACCAAACTAAACTTAAGGAAGCAATTAGAAAAAATCAGATTGACGAAGTAGTCACAAGTCAGGAAAGAGGGCAAATTTATGGTGACAAAATCAATTTTCCTGTCCACATGGGAATGCGCAAGGCAGTGAAATGAAGCTGATACAAATTTAGGGGTTGTGTGATTTAAAATCAGCCAAAATCCAAGACTTGGAAGCTTAAACGACTACCCAACTACCGGAACTGAATCGAGCCAAGTTATCGGGTAAAAGTGAATCATTCCAATTAACTGAGGTATTACCTCAAAATTCTGATGAGTTGCCATCCCTTGAAAAAGCTGGTGGTCGATAACCTACAAAGGTAAATATATCACTTGTTCTTGAAGGCGCTTTTGCCTACAAAAATAAACAACTAGGCTTGGCGTAATTAGCAATGAATGAAGATGTTACTCGAGCACTTTGAGTGCGAAATAACTAATTTCTAACTTAAAAAATCGCTATAGCAACGGGACACAATCGTCACCTTGACGACTAACAATTGGTATAATACCGATAAACGTCCCTAAATTGTAAACTTTCGAAAGGCCCACTGACTGAAGGCAATTGAAAGGCATAAAGGAGGTCAGACAAGGAAGTAGAAACTCAATCCTTTGTTTATGCAACGAGGTGTGGTATTCCACCCTTTTACTGCAAGTCTGCTGTGGTTATTTCTGGGGCATTAACAAGTATGCACTTAGAAGTGTTCCAAGGTCTAGCTTGGTAATTTGTGGGCCAAAGTACAAAGATAGTTTGTCTTAACAAACTATCGCCGTTAATCTCAAAGCTGAATGCTAGATTGAAAAGCCTCCGTCCTGCACTGCCACAGCCTATTTTATTGTCAGAGCTATCATCGATTAGAAAATGAGAACAGTTTACACTCTGAGAGCCAACCCTTAAAACTGTTTTCCCATTTAACCACACTTACGGGGCACAGGGCCAAACTGTTTACAGCCTAATTTTGTGGTCATATTGTATTAAACTAAGGCCTCTTAACTACATTCTGATAAACAGTGGTCTTTAACGTTAATTCCAAACAAACCTGCATGTGGGAATGGTCTATTTAATGAATCCTGACCAAAAAATGAGCTCCATTCACACGAGTTGATGCGATCCACATACAAAGCAATTAATTGAGCGCGGGGTACATCTGCGGACAATATTGCAAATGTATTCATGAAAAACCATTTGACTTCCAACAGGTGCAGTTGTCTGGAAACAGTTTAAGGAAGCAGCGCTTTGGATACGTTTGGAATAAAATCATACTTCTCAGGGTATGGTAAAACATGAGCGAAATAAACTGGAGTCAGTGGATCTCAGAATTTAGAAAATGAACAAATGTAAGAATGTACCTGCATTAAAATCGGAAAAAAAACAAGTGGAAAAATAATTTAACTGGCGATGGGCTATGACACCGTAAATCCCTTCGCAGACTTGTACAACTTTCCAAAAAGAGACATTTTGGGGTCGGACACAGCACAACATTAAGTTTATTCATTTTACTGCACGGCATGGACACGTCTAACTTTATCACTTCCTGGTATCGTGGAGCGTAGAACTCAGTTTTCAATTTCAAAATGTTATTGCGACACTCATTTTTACAATTGGAGTTCGTTTGGGGCGCAGCCCCAAGTGTTTCCGACCTCCGCACTGCTGTCGATTTCCACCGTAGAAAAGTCATGCGCGGTAGTACCTGACTGAACCGCCTGAACGGCACATCAGCCAACTTCATGGTGCACGCAGACTTTGGCAGTATGTCGCTCAGTTAATTATTTTAAAGATAGCGGTCTATTATTAAAACACTTATGAGTTAACACTTTAGGCGACCAGATGCACATGGCACTTCGTTCATTGGTTGCTCACGCAATCCTGCGTGAGCCAATTGTAAGCACGCACCCCGCACAGATATAAATGACAGGGATCGTTCATGAGCCAGGATTTGCTGGCAAGAATCACAGAGAAAGTAAACGATGACTGAAGTCGAGGCCAAAATCCCAGAAGTGAGTTGGTTGCACTATAAAATCGATAACAGGACATTAGTTTTAATGCGCATTCAGTGTTTTTACCAAGCATGAAGTTAAATTACAAGTACTTTACGCACATGTTTGAAACTCAAACAGCCGGTTTATCTTACAATCAGTTATTTTGCAGATGTGAGTGAATTCCAGTTAACGTTTTCGCTGGTCTTGTTGTTCCAATGTTCAGAGGTGCGCATAATCTAAATTGAGATACACTTAGGGAGGTTAAACACCTGTTTATCGGAGCAACTAGAGTGCCAATCATTAACACTCGTTGTTGTGTGTTTTTTTTAAATAGGTCCAGGCTGAAATTGCCGTTGAAGCTGAAAAGCCAAAGTGTGAGGAAGCGGCCGCGGAGTCACCCAAAGAGACAGTCAAGGAAACTAAACCAGTTAGTTGAAAGATTTTAAATTTCAGTTTGAATCAGGCAGACATGGCGTAACTAAAATGAACATTAACTTGCTTAATTTTAGGTGAATGGTGAGGCAATGGAGACAAAGCAAAAAGTATGCTATCGCAAGTACACTTAACTTCATTTCAAATCAATAATCTACACGTACTCGCATATCTTGTCAATACATCACAATTAAGACTTGAATTACTGTCGAAGTTCACTATGTGGAA